>CAUYOR010121638.1:0-22973 GCA_963573925.1 Callimico goeldii
CCAGCACTTTGGGAGGCCGAGGCGGGTGGATCACGAGGTCATGAGATCGAGACCATTCTGGTCAAAATAGTGAAACCCCGTCTCTGCTAAAGATACAAAAAATTAGCTGGGCATGGTGGCGCGTGCCTGTAATCCCAGCTATTTGGGAGGCTGAGGTGGGAGAATTGCCTGAACCCAGGAGGCGGAGGTTGCGGTGAGCCGAGATCGCGCCATTGCACTCCAGCCTGGGTAACAAGAGCGAAACTCCGTCTCAAAAAAAAAAAAAAAAAAGGCACATCCAAGTCCACCCCCCTGTGGAGCCTCTTCCATCCTCCTACCTAGAATTTGCCTAGTACTGTGCCTGTGTGCTTTTCCGCAGGACTCACCATATATTCATGAGTTTGCATGAATTACTATCATTTATCTGCAAACACTACTACATTGAGCATATTCTCCTGCAGGGTGGAACCACAGCTGACTTGTTTCTGGATGAGTTACCATGCACAGCCCCTGGGGAACTGGGCTAGTTGGCTGTTGCAGATCAGCGAGGGGCATCTGTAGGAGCCTGGAGGCTGACCCAGCTGCGGTGAAGGAGGATTTCTTATTAGACTCAGAATTGCCCTTCAGTTTTGGCTCTGTTTCCTTTGAAAAACAGCAGAGGCTATGGTGGCTAGACCCAAAGGACGAAAGGAAAATTGGTCTATAAACTGCACTTGTTTTCAAGTCAATGTCAAGCCTGGAGAAAACAAATCAGTGGACCTCTATACGCCTGTCCTCCCAGGACCTAAAGGGGAAGACAAGTGGTGACAGAAGCAGTGGTGTCTGGGGACACAGTGGCCCAGACGTCATCTACTGGCAGGGATTCAGACTCCGGCACAGGTCCAGGCTTTTCAGCTCAATTGTAAGGAATTTAAATGATCCAGTAGCTGGTATTTGGCCCAGCTTCCTCAGCTCTTCACCTCATTCAGTAGGTTTAAATGATAGGTTGAAATCTTGGCTTTGTTTATAGCATATCCATTGAATATTTGGGGAAATAATTTTAACTGAAGCCCCAGTTATGGGGCAAGTTTCTTTTAGGAAATGTTTATACAGCATTATTTTTTGCGATGTTATTTTCTTTTGTCATAATGAGATTTTAAAGAAAACCCTCATGCCCGTTTTTCTTGGTGAAATGCACATCCACCGTACTGCACCGGTCAGCAGCATGAAGCACGTTCACAGTGTCGTACAGCCGTCACCGCCATCTTCAGGGCCTTTTCATCTTCCTGCAGTGAAACTCTGTGCTCACGAAACACCAATTCCCTTTCCCCTGCCCCCTACCTTGGCAGCAACTGTTCTCCTCTCGGTCCATTCCTGGGACCTCATGCCAGTGGAGTCTTACGGTATTTGTCCTTTTGTGACTAACTGACTTTACTCAGCATCGTGTCCTCAAGGCTCATCCATGCATGTGTCAGAAGTTTCTTCTTTTTTCAGGCTGAGTAATATTCCACTATTTAGATATACCACATGCCACACTGTGTTCATCCACTGACCCTCCAGTGTCTCCTGGCCATTCATGCTTTCACGATCCCTCTCTGATTACACACTCTCTTGACTTCACTCTATGTACCGTAGTGCTGTATTACATAAGAAAATAGATTTGGGGCCAAATGTCTGAAGGTGTATGTTTAGCTTAGAGATGTGACTAAGGACTACCAGGGGAGGAGGCGTCTAAAACTCCTCAGTGACGAAAAGGAGAAGTACAACTGTATGGTGTGGGCACGAGACAAGTAGCCACCACCAGCGGGAGGCGTCACATAATTTCTGCTTCTCTCCATACTTATGTCAAAAGAGAGAATTACCACCAGTTTAAAGATTAATTGGCTTATATTTACAATTCTGTGTTTGGGAAGCTCCTCCTCTTATAAAATAAAGTTTCAGATGAACTGAGCTGACAAGTCTTGGCTTCCTAGGCACAAAAGGGCTGAGGAAGGAAGAAACAGGGAGAAGAGAGCGGACTGGTCATTTCACCTACTTTTCTCACCATGTTAAAAAGGAGGACTTCCTTATTGCATCAACTCAGACAAACCGGAACCTCTTGGGTGCCTCTGAAAACTGGCCTGTGTGAAAGTTCAGTTGGATGATGTGGAACATGAGTGAGGCCATCCTCGTGTGTTCTGAGATGCTGGGGCCTAGGTCAGGGGTGTATCCAAAACAACAGCCCCCCATAAACTCTAACACTTACGCACGGAGCTTCTTAAAGGAACTCACTCCCGTGAAGTCCTATTTCCAAAGCTCAGATGATGAGCGCCTTTTGCAGCTGGGTTGCAGCCCCGCCATGTTGCAGCGTTGAACGGGCCTTCAAGCTGGACTGCTCCACAGGGCAGCTCTGCAGGTATGGGGAGAGTTGTACAGGCAGGAACGGGGAGGAGCACGTGTGCTTGTTTGCAACCTGGGAACGAAGGGGAGTTCCAGTGAAGGGGAAACTCAGTTTTCAGTTTATTATGGAGTGCTACTCAGGAAACAGTCTGTTATTGACCATCCATTTGGCGAAGTATTTTTTTTAGCAGGTAAAAATCACAGTTTGGCATCACTAAGATGTGCGTTTGAGTCTCGGTCTTCCTAACGGAGGCAATCTGAAGTCACCTCACTCTCGGAACCACCTTACCTCCGGTGGGCTCAGTGTCAGGGTTCAGTCTGCAGGGTGGCTGTGAGACAAAGGCATTGTTATCGTTTGTAAAACAGGTGGGCGGTGTGCTGATTATCTAGTGATGGGAGTCACAGCAACAGCAGTGTTTTTTTTAATTTTCAGTATTTTATTTTTTATTGAATAATTTTACATATTCATTGCGGACACATTTTGATATGTACAGTATATCGTGATCAGATAAGGGTAATTAGCATGTCCATCATCTCAAACATTTATTTATTTATTTTAAATTATGCTTTAAGTTCTGGGGTACATGTGCAGGTCCTGCAAGTTTGTTACATAGGTATACGCGTGCCATGGTGGGGGTTTGCTGCATCCATCACCCCGTCATCTACATTATGTATTTCTCCTAATGCTATCCCTCCCCAGCTCCCACCCCCGCTATTCCTCCCCGATCCCCCCCACCCCATTATTTCTCCCCAGCCCCCAGCAGTGTTTTTAAACATGGAATGTGAAATGACCATTCTCATTAGATGCAAGGTTACTTACTTAAGGAGATGGCGCTGATGGCCATGATGGCCGTGTCGGGTGTGCTGAGAACAGATACCCCTCTTCTCCTGAGCCCTGGTCCCTTTTTCTAAAGACAAGGCTTATGGTTAAATACTCAAACAAAAACAATGTAGGCATTTAGTGAGATAGCCCCTGACTTAACTTTTCAGCCCTGCCCGACTGCCTCTGTGCACAGGGTTCACTCCGCAGAGCTGCTGGGAGTGGAGAGGGGTGGGAGTTCTGTGACAGTGACATCTGCAAGGCAGGGCTATTGCCCTGGGCCCAGTGCAGAGCAGAGGCAAACGTCTTTATGGCCACGGCTCATCCTCAGCCTCCTGTGATATTCACCCCATCTGTGTGTTTTCAAGGCAAGTCCACCACACATTTCTGAAAAGCCCTCTTGGGAATCAATTGTGAGTCCCCAAATCCCAATGGAACTCAAAGCTGAGCTCATGCTGTGATGAATGCCTTTTCTTTTTCTGCCAGTGTGATCTTCCAGGCTTTAAACTTGCCATTATTTCTGTCCAATTCATTTCAATTAAGGAATTTTTGAGTGTCTGCTATGGCCCTTTGTAATATGATCAGTGGACAGGAAGAGAAGCCCCAGCCAACATTAGGTACCTGATGGAGAGCTTGATGTCTCTCTGTTTCTTTTTGCCCTCCAGCAGGTGTCATGATTCTGAGACACTGGTCCCAGTGCCCTGGCTTCCTGGCTCTACAGGGGCCCTTTTGATGGTCTTGTCCATTTTGATGGTCTTCCTGGATCTGCCCCAGGTTCTGGAAATTAAAGCTCTGCCCAGCCCAGCAGGGAGCCTCCAGGATCCTGCTCCATGCTGTGGCCTCAGGGTCTTTAAAAACTGTGCAGCTGGGACTGGGCACAGTGGCTCATGCCTGTAATCCCAGCACTTTCAGAGGCTGAGGCAGGCAAATCACAAGGTCAAAAGATCGAGACCAGCTTGGCCAACATGGTGAAACCCCGTCTCTACTAAAAATACAATCAAGAGGCTAAGGCAGAAGAATTGCTTGAACTTGAGAGGTGGCGGTTGCAGTGAGCCAACATTGCGCCATTGCACTCCAGCCTGGGTGGCAGAGCAAGACTCGGTCTAAAAAAAAAAAAAAAGAAACAAAACTTTGTACCTCACCCCTTCTTATTCCATGTAGTGCTTTGTATTTTACAAGCCAACAGGTGTCATAGTTAAGTGCACCCTCATATAATTTGAGTCACTGGCACACACACAGGGGTGAATGAAAGCAAAACATTCTACTCTCAGCAGAGACACACCGAGACACACTCTCAGTAGTGTCAAAAGGGGAACTAGCCTGTTCTCTCCTTGCAAGGCTGTGTGGACACCCTCTGAGGTTAGACACAGGCCAAGTTGCCACAGGCCACAGGTGCCTTCTTCCCAAAGAGACAGCTGTCCTGCCTCTCCCTGATGTGGACATTGAGGGAAGGAGGAGGAACTGGAGGGGGAAGACAAGCAGGGTCCATCTGTTGCCCTCAGAGGTGACCTGAAATTGGGAGCCTCCCCAGTCCTCTGGACTGCAGGGGGCGGCCCAGGCTGGAGTGCAAGGCTGCAGGCACAGCTCACTGCAGCCGCCACCCTCTGGGCTCTGGCAATCCTCCCACCTCAGCCTTCTGAGCAGCTGGGACCACCTACAGATGTGTGCTACCGTGCCTCTTTAGTGTTTGTTAGAGACAAGGTGTCACCATGTTTCCCAGGCTGTCCAGCCTCAGTCCCCCAAAGTATTAGAGTCACAGATGTGACAACAGCTCCCAGCCTGGTTGTCAACGTTCCGTCTTCTTGATGGCATAAAACTCCCTTAAGAGGGAGTTTATAGCAGTCCTCATGTCTCAGAATTTTATGCTCTTACTCAGAAAAGGGGAATTCCGAGAAGGCATTTTTCTGTGCCTGTTGATTCTCAATGACATTTTGCTCAAAATAATCCACAGGCCAAAGTGACATATTTTGAGGTGATACCTTCTGAGCCCTTTCACTTGACAGTGATGGAGGCTCGTGTCGCAGGGCTGCTGCTGCCTGTGCTTCAGTGGCTCAGCGTCTCCACTCGGCTCCCATGTGTCTGACTCAGTTGAGTATGGTGTCCTGGCTAGATGCCTTCTGTCCCCACTGAGGCTGAGCTCTGGACGATTCTTCCATCTCATTCCTGCCCTCAATGCAAATCTTACATGCTGGGTTTTTCACAGAAGGAAGTGAGGTTTACAACAGAGCTCAGGAGTCAGATGTTCTTGAGTTTGAACCGCTGCAACTGATGGGAACAGGTGGTGACCCTGACCAGGTCACCTTTCAGAGGAGTCCGCCTTTCCCCACCCCAGAGTGTGATAAAGGTTCTGCATCCATACATGTTCATGCACTGAGAGGAAGTTAGCGTCTGCTGTTGTGAATCAGAGTAATGAAGAAACGAACAAATGGATGGAAACCACCTGGTCTCCTCTCTCCCTGATGACCCGGATGGTCACACCAGGTCTGGGCGGGCAGGCGTTCTCTCCACCTTTCTCCCAGTGGTCCCAGGCATGCTCTGACCTAGACTTCTCCTCTGGCTACAGCCCCAAGTCCTAACGTCCTCCCCGAGGCTCCAGAGTCATTGATATGCTGCCTCTTAGCTATTCTCTCTTGCAGATTTCAAGTCCCTTCAGGGACCATGGAGGCCCAAGGGGACCCTGTGCCATATTATTCTTTATTTCAGGTGGGCAGTATGGCTCTACCCAAGGGAGACGCCAGTGTTTTCATGTGTGCGGCACTCCTGGCCTCCAGGCTGGCTGGGTTTCAGTTTGGGACGATTGCTCATGCTCCTCCAAGGTAGGCAGAGTAATTTGGGCTAAATCCCTCCCTTATTCTGAGTCGAATAAGGTCTGGGTAAAAGAACCTCCATCCTCTTTATGGATTTAATATGTGAAATGGGATGAGACACCTGCTGTGGGTCTGCCACTTCCCACGCTCCAAGTCCTGCACCTCTGATGGGACAGCGCAGGGTGGGCAGGATGAGGATAGTGCTAATGTCCATGGATCTCATGGCCCTGGATGCCTGGGGAAGCATCCCTCTCCTCTGCCCACACCCTCCTCGATCCTCCCCACCTATGCCCAGGACCTCCATGCCCAGCAGGCAGACAGCACCTGGACTCTTGCTGGCTGCCACTGTTGGGTTTGCCTAATGGGGAGTGCCACCAAGGACTGGAGCCTCAGTGGATACAGAGTCCAGAAAACTGAATGGCTCTTCCCTCCTCTCCTTGCTTATAAAACATCTGCCTACAATTGGTATTATTTGCCTAACACATGTTTTCAGCAATGAACTCATTAGATCAGCGTCTGTATTTGCAGGGACTTGTGCACCTGTTTTTCATAAGAATTACTCCTCATTCTTCACCAGCAGTAGAGGAGGGTGGTCATTTTACTACTTCGTAGGGGATGCTTCTTCTTGTCACCCAACTGAACTTGGGTCTGCTCGCCCAGCACGCAAACAAAGCCAGGCGCTGACGCTGGGAGTTGCAGTGAGAGAGAGGCATTTAATGCAGGGCACCAAGCAAAGCAGACGGGCAGCTCATGTTTAACCTGACCTTCCTCACGGCTTACCAGCCAGAGTTTTCATTTCAGGAAAGCAGAAGTTACAGGCTAAATTGTACATCAAGACATGGAGGTTGTACATTGGTTTGGCTCCAAAAGGTGGGATATCTTGAAGTGGGAGTTTGTAGATGGTATATAGATTGAGCTTCTCTGATTTATAGTTGGTTAAGGAACCAAGGCTTTGTCTAAAAGATTTGAGGTCAGCAGAAAGGAATGTTAAGAGCTGACCTTAACATAGGGTGGTTAGGATAAGGAAACCTGCTGATTGTCATGTGGTGTCACCATGGTGAGCCACAGTGTGGCTGGGTCAGAGCGATGGGTTGAGCCAGAGTGATGGCCTGAAGACCTGACCTTTAGGCTCCTCAGGAAGAAATTTAGAACAAAGAACATGGCCAGAGTTCGGCCCCAGCTCCCCCTTTGCTGAGAGTGGTGTGACAGCGGTGGGCATTTTCTATCTGGTGGGGGCCTGGCTTTCTGAAAAACAGCTCAAGAACGTGATGCTAACACTCTAAGAACATCTGCGGCTCTGACCTGTTTGGAGACTGTTGTTCAAGTTCCCGAGGTCTTCTTGCTTTTCAGTGCCCATTTACTTCTCTGGGGTCACTGGGTGCCTGGAACTACCCTGGAAGGGACTCAGGACTTGGAAACTCCGGACTTTTCCTTTATTTCCATGCCAAGGTTGAGGCAGCAGGGCCCTAAGGGGACCCTGCCCTGTCTCATCATCTTCATCAACTGTAATGAGAAATCGCAAGCATTCAGTTCCATCTTTAGAATAGACAATAATGCAAAGCATTATTCAACCTTTCTGTTGGATGAACCTGGAATTGGTTCCTTTTTCTTTTCTTTTTTCTGTCTTTTACTCAACAAATATTATGATGTCCTTAGTACATGACATTCAGGGAGGAAATTGCTCAAGCTTACAGGATTAATTAAGGGGAATAAGGACCTGCTGTAACTAGATGGGGCATTTTACAAAACAGATGATTAAAATCTTATGACACATTTGGGGGAGACCAACCTCTTCAGGGAGGCAGAATCGTGATGCTTCTTTCTTCAGTGACCTTTGCTGTGGACTCTTGCTCTGTTCCCTGACAGGCAATGTGCTGGCCTGCTACAGCAAGGTCTCCTCCTCTTGCCATCTGCTTACAAAAGAGTGTGACCACCAGCCAGTTCCCCGTGTGTTACTAGTTTATGTTACTGCACTTTCTGTCTTGAAGTCACGAAGCATATTGATAACCACATGATTTGAAAAAGTTGAGGAAGTCAGAAAAGAAAAACAATCAACAACCACCAACTAAACCAACATAGGTGTGTGGATGCAAATTTTTAGTTTGAAAATACCTGGAAAATTAGCCTGTTTAAAATGATGCCATTCTCAAGGTGTTCTCTAAGAGAGATCTGGAGAGCCTCTCAGGGGCAAAGGCTGTGGGGGCTCCCATGGCTTACCTATCAGACCTTCCATCTAAATTACATTTCCAGTTGCCTCTGTGAATTTTGTTACAACCAAGTAGCTGTTTTCTATAATTTTTAAATGGCCCCTAATAATTTCTCCTGTATGTGTTTGGATAGAGGTAGGTAGCCTGTTTTCATTTTGTAAAATGTTTCTTTCCTCTGTTCCTTAAGAGCTCAAAATTTAAGGTCAACAAAATGACCTTGTTCATCCACATGGTAAATAAAGATGATGAAGATGCTGTTTTCTGTCTACTTTTTTTTTTTTGGTAAAGCCATGCACTATGAATTCATTTGTCCTCAAATGGGTTACATGATTGAAATCCACTTAGTTGGAGGATAGCAGGTACTTTTGGTTTTCCTGAGCTGAAGTTGTTCATTATTTTAAAAAATCTTTCATATATTCTTCCTGCCTTTCCAAAGGCAGATTTCCCTCAATCCCATTATCTCTTCCCTCCCTATTTTCTTCCTGGGGAACCTTAGTCCCCTAAATCTGTAGCGTGTTCTTGCACAGAAGATGCTCCAAATGGCTCTCTGCTTTGTGAGTGCTACACCTTAGTGGAATCACCCCCTCCTCTTTCACAGTCAAGGGTCAGCAGCCAGAGACATCCCAGCCAGCTGCACAGGCTTGAACGCTGCTTCCTTCACTTATTGCCAATGCCATCTGAGGCAGCAGTGCACCCACATGCAAAATGGGTGAACAGGAGAAGTTGTTTTATGGGGATCCAAAGTGCTTAGAAGAGGACCTGAGAGATACTTCATACCAAATAAGTATTAGCTATAATTACTATTAATATGATTCCTCTTACCTTGGACGTCATGCTAGAACTTTCTGTGAAAGATCCAGAACTTAACTCTTCATTTTCTAAAGTGAATTAGAAGAAGACACGGACTTTGATTCCAAGTACTTTGGTTCAGGGACTTGAGTCATGGGTGCATATTGCAGGAACTTGGTCTCTCAGTGTAAACAGTAACCTAAGAACTAGAGATGGCAAAGGACAGAATGCACAACCCCAAGAGAGGAGCTCTGTGCCCATGAATCTGATTAAGAGCTTAAGGCCCTTAAGAAGTCTTGGAGTGAATTCTCGCATTGAATTAGAAGCTCCGCATGAACCATTACAAACCAGAGATCGTGGTCCTCTGATTCCAGCCATGGCCACTGCCCTGTTCCTGGGGGACGCTGGCTGCAGTCTGGTGGCCACACTGTCCTGGGAACGGCTCCCCACAGCCCTGGAACACACAGAGTGGCCATGTCTTAATTCCCCACACAGTCTCACTTTAGAATCCTGGCCATACTTGGGCACCCAGAGCCCACAGTGAAATGAAAGCAATCAACTTTCAAGCGTAAGAGATTGCCCTACTTCTTCCTTTGTTCACATGTTTTTGTTGATTCTTATTTACTTTTCTGAAGCTAGATATGGTATAGTCCAGAGTCATGATTCATTCATTTTAAAACCATGAAAAGTGGAGCTGTGAATAATTTAAAGATGCTTCCATTTGTATCTTTATAGCATTTCATTTTAATCCAATATTAATGTGGAACACCCCTGGTGAAATTGTCTTATCAACAACTATAATATTTTGTTTATTGTGTCAAAATCTGAGAGTTGATAATTAGAATATATTTTTTTCTACCAAAATAGTAGAAATGTTACCCAAAGGCCAGAGACTCTGTCTAGGTCCCTTGCTTGCTGCACAGAAAGCCAATCACTGAGACAACAAGTATTGTCAGGGAGAAAGGCTTTATATTCAGGGGATGCCAACAGAGAGAATAAGTCTCAAATCTATCTCCTCCACCATTTAAATTGGGGGCTTATAAATCCTGGGGAAGGGATGTAGCTATGTGTGGGGTTGGGGAAACAATTAGAGGAGGGGTAAGGAAGCATTAATGATGGATGGAGGGTCTGGCATCTCACTGCCTTGATAGGGCAATCTGGTGAGGTTCAGTTCTTTGCCACAGGGTGGGATTCCTGAGGAAGGAACTCAGATGAGACAAATGTCAGCCTCAAGTTGTAAGACCAGAGGCTCAATTTCTATGTTTACTTAAAAACCTGTAAGTATTTCTGTGGGACAATTGTCAGCTTCAGAAAGATATTACCAAAAAAATGGAATAGAAAGAAAATAATATTTAAAAGACTCACAATTTTACTACCCTAATACAGCCACTTCTGGCATTTCTGTAGGGTTTTCAAAAAATTTTAAAATAGTAGATGTGCAGATGATGATGCTGGACAGACAGATGGATAGGTATAGAAGGGTATCTAGTACCTTGTCCCCTGTACCATGCTTCATGCTCGCTGTGCTGCTGCCTCGCCTGCTGGGTAACATTCAGGTGAACTGAGTGAGCACTGCCCTGTGACCCACCTGACCCATGTCCTCATTGCAGGCACATTGATTCCTCCCCTTTCTGTGTTACAGAACACTTGTCTCTACTGTATTTAGGACCATTCCCTTGAGATAAATTTCAGAACCCATCTGGGTGTAAGGTGGGCTGTTCCTTAACACTGTACATCTGCCTTCCCTTTAGTCCCTTTCTCCCACTGGAGCTGGCGAGGGGAAGGTACAGGTGAGAAGCTGAGAACCCAGGTGGGGTAGTGGAGGCCGTGGACTGAACTCCAAGGAAGCGCCCAGGTGGGGTACGTGGAGGCTGTGGACTGAGCTCTGAGTGGCCTCCATCTCCCCAGGCTGCTCCCTTCATGGTGGTATGAGCCTTGCCAAGGCCAGCAGTTTGGCAATGCCACATGTTTGCGTCTCCTGGGCTCTCTGTGTGTGCCAGGAACTAAGAAGTAAAACATTTTTCAGAGAAAAAGATCATGTTTTCAACAAGCTGCTAAATTTAAATGTGGATTTTAGTTTCTCTACGTGCAGAACCATTTTCTTAGAAGGCCTGAAGTGCTGAGTAGTGTTAGCCAGCCTTACCAGCTGCCTAGGAAGCAGGTCTTTGAGAACCTAATAATGTCTAGTGCTACCTGACCCTCAGAGCTACCTAGGAAGCAGGTCCTCACCTGGGCCTGCCCTGTCTCCCACCCACATTGGCAGTGCTGGCAATGGGGAAGCCTTGAGTTGTCTGTGTTACAGCCCAGGTGACACCATGCAAGGCATCCTCTCTGTGCCTCAGTTTCCTCACCCGAGTGTGACTGGACTGGATTTCAGCGGGCTCTTCTTGCAATGCCTTTCACTGTGCTAGCAAGGAATCACCACAGTCATGGCTTATTATCAGAATATATTTGACCTCTCAGGTATTTAAGATGGAAAGGTTAAGAAGCAACAGATCTGATCATTTTCACTTCCCCGCAAGTGAAGCCATCTTGCACGCTGTGCATGTACGGTAACTTTAGTGCATTCCATAGAACATTTTGGCAGTGCTATTTGCGAGCTTAATGGAGCTCCTCTTCCACTCACAAGGCTAAGCATTTCATAGTCGTTACTGTAGGAAGCATTATTTTATGGGACACTAGGTCTTCTCCCAGGAGAGGAGCTGAACATGGTCACTCAGTTGCTGGGAATGGTGGGCGCCTCTGGTGCCACCACTGCCTGGGGTGAGGAGTCTTCACCCTCCCTGGAAGCTCCCACCTCATTCTGCTGCCCTGACAGACTAGGGTTCTTTCCTCCTTCCTCCAGGGTGTGGTCATCACATTTATTTGGTGATCAATAATCAAATGATTTGTTCTTCCTAACGGAATTATCTTAATTCTGTTGACTGAATCACAGTATGAATCACAGTATAGTCCACAGGCTTTTACAATTGTTATTGAAAACAAGAGATATACCTGAAAGCTGTCTCCTCTTGTCCTTGCCCTGACAGTGCCACTAAACTAAAGTGCAAGGGTCTTTGCCTCCCCGACACCACCCTGCAGGTAGCAGAATCGGAGCCCCTGTGTGCCTAGGGTGGGCTGCTGATCCTTTAGTCTGAAGATTTTACTTAGAAACTCTGAGTACGTTTACCTGTAGATGATTTATGGTGAGAATCAAAGCAAGAATTGCTGGGCGTTTGCACTGTTCATTCTCTTTACGCTTCCCACCTGCATCCCACCCAGAGGGAGGAGGAGACAAGCACGGAGCCCTGCTTCCCTGCAAGGCTATTGAGGGCACGGCCCGGGAACAGTGGGAGGGACTTCGCAACCTGTCTGGTAAAATGCAGCTGCCCTCTACCGGGCGCCGTCCACCTGCCCTGGCCTTGAAGAAGTCCTCCATCACAACAGGGTGCTGAGAGAGCTGGTGCCCACAGGAAGTGCATGCGGGCCTCTGTGGATGGAGAGGCAGCCCTGAGTACAGACTCCACATTCTGGGGAGGAGGAGGAGCCCCGAGGAAAGACTCAGAGCCTGTGACTAAGATAATGGGCAGATCAGGGGCTCCCTTTGGAGATGATGACCACTTTGGGGAGTTTATTTCTCTGGATGTGTCCTGCAGGCAGGCACAGGCACAGGCACAGGAATGGGAACGTGGATGCATCTGGTGCTGGGATGTGCCAGACAGGCGTGAGTTCACGCAGATAGGCAAGGGGTTGAAGGCCAGGGCAGGGGGCGGCTGAATGTCTGGTAGGGCCCTGAGCTGGTGGAGGAGGGGGAATAGCACGCCCAGGGATGAGAACCCAGCACTCCAGGGTGTGGATGTGCAGTCACCCTGGTGATGCCCTCAGGGCGCACGCAGGTCCACACCACTCACTGCAGCATCCAGGAACTCCAGGGACAGGGTTGGGTGACGCTGACATGGACGACGTGCTGCCAGAGACTGTGCATGGTCAGGAGGATGATGTGAGCTTCGTGCTCCCAGTGGGCTTGGTCCAGGCCAATGCAAGTCTCGGCCACTCAGTGGAGGGAGTGGGAGCACAGTGTCCTCACACAGCTTCAGACACAGCATGACCCATGCAGATTGGGGATGCTGGCCGGGCCCCAGGCAAGCTGGCCAAAGTGATGTGTGGAGGGAAGAGCCCTGCACAACTCCTGCTCCGGCCTGAACCACCACACAGTCCCAGGCTTCAGAGGCGCCACTGGTGCTTCCCTGGCAAATGGGCACCGTGCGGGGCACCTGGCTCTTGTTTTTGGCCAATGCATCCACCAAGTTGCTGGTTCCTGGAGTGAAGGGCACGTACATCTCCTGACCAGCAGATCCCCACCAACCCTGAGAGATGGGACAGAGGAACACTCCCCACTGCAGGGCAGGCACCTTGTCCCTTTGGCAGTAACCAGCATCTTACCTTGTACTGGCTTTACCCTGTGGAAGAAATGAGGCCCAGAGGGGCTTAGCCTGGGATGCACTGTCCCTCACTTTCAGCAAAGAAATGAAAAGCCAGGCCTCTGCCTCCTAACGCAGTACTATTTATCCCCAAAGAACATGTTTTTCTCATTTAACAAAACATTGAATATAAACCATGTTTCAAATGAGGTTCCGAAACAGCCCATGCCTGTGAGGGGAAGGCTCTGGGTGAACTCGCATGTTAACTTACGTAGCATGTTGTCAGTTTAACACTAAGGTATCAAGTTCATTAACAGAAATTAGGACATGTAGCAATCACACAATTAATTAAGAAATAAAAATGGGCCATGCTCAGTAGCTCATGCCTGTAATCCTAGGACTTTGGGAGGCCAAGGTAGGAGGATCACTTGAACCCAGGAGTTCAGTTTGAGACAATTCTGGACAACATGGCAAAACCCTGTCTCCTCAAAAAAGCAGGAAAATTACCTGGGCCTGGGCATGGTGGTGTGCACTTGTGGTCGTGGCTACCCGGGAGGCTGAGGCGGGGCAGATCACCTGAGCCTTAGGAGTTTGAGTCTGCACCCCAGCCTGGTCAACAGAGTGAGACTGTCTCAAAAGGAAAAAAAAGAATAAATTAAAAAACAAAACAGCTGGACATGGTGGCATGGTAGTTGCAGCTATTTGGGAGACTGAGGCAGGAGGATTGCTTGAGCCCAGGAGTCTAAGACTCCAGTGAGCTATGATTGCATCACTGCAATCTAGTCTGGGTGACAGTGAGATCCTGTTGCTAAAAATATTTTTAAAAAAGATAAAAACACCATGGCAAAACTTAACTACCGGATTTCACCCATGTAAATAAGGACATTTAGGGAAACCCTGTATCACCATAGCTACTTTTGAACAATAGCAGATGCTAAGGCAGTTCCTTGAATGTGCCAGCCTACCCAGCATGTTTTTCTTCATAATCTTGATACATCATGTGAAACTGCTGGTTTTATTTTTGCTCATAATTAGGAACAAATATTTTTAACTGTCTTAGTGCATGTTTGAAAATGTTTAAATGCTCAAAAGGGTTAATTAAAGGATAATGCTTAGTGTCTGTGAAAACACACTAAATGCGAAATAAATAAAACATCTTAGCACCACTTAAATAATACATAATCCTGTTTTAAATTTTTGTTTTAGGTTTGGGGCTACATGTGAAGGTTTGTTACATAATAAAAACATGTCCTGGGGGATTATTGTACATATTAATATATCACCCCGGTGTTAAGCTCAGTTCCCAGTAGTTATATTTTCTGCTCCTCTCCCTCCTCCCTCCTGCCTTAAGCAGACTCCAGTGTCTGCTGTTTCCTTCTTTGTATTCATAAGTTCTCATTTAGCTCCCACTTACAAGTAAGCTCGTGTGGTATCTGATTTTCTCTTCCTGTGCTACTTTGCTAAGCTCCATCCTTGTTCCTGCAAAAGACATGATCTCATTACTTTTTGTGGCTGCATAATATTCTATGATGTATATGTACCACATTTTCTGCGTCCAGTCCACCACTGATGGGCATTTAGGTTGATTTCATGTCTTTGCTATTGTGAACAGTGCTGCAGTGAACATGTGCTTGTGTCTTTATGGTAGAATGATTTATATTCCTCTGGGTATATACCCAGTAATGGGATTGCTGGGTTGAATGGTTGTTCTGCTTTTAGCTCTTTGAGGAATCCCCCTATTGCTTTCCAGAATGGCTGAACTAATTTACACTCCCACCAACAGTGTGTAAGTGTTCCCTTTTCTCCACAACCTTGCCAGCATCTGTCATGTTTTGACTTTTTACTGTTAGCCATTTTGACTGGCATGAGATGGTATCCCGTTATGGTTTTGAATTTCGTTTCTCTAATTTTCAGTGATGCTGAGCTTTCTTTCATGTCAGTCTGTTGGCTGCATGTGTGTCCTCTTTTGAGAAGTCCCTGTTCATGTCCTTTGCCCACTTTTTAATGACTGTTTTTGTTTTTCTCTTGTAAATTTGACTAAGTTCCTTATTGATGGTAGATACTAGAGCTTTGTCAGATGCATAGTTTGAAAATATTTTCTTCCAGTCTGTAGGTTCTCTGTTCACTCTGTTCATAGCTCGTTTTGCTGTGCAGAAGCTCTTAAGTTTAATTAGATCCCATTTGTCAATTTTTGCTTTTGTTGCAATCGCTTTTGGTGTCTTTGTCATTAACTCTTTGCCCATTCCTGTGTCCAGGGTGGTATTGCCTAGGTTATCTTCCAGGGTTGTTATAGTTTTGGGTTTTACATTTAAGTCTTTAATCCATCTTGAGTTGGTTTTTGTTATGGTATGAGGAAGGGAGTCCAGCTTCAGTCTTCTGCATATGGCTAGCCAGTTATTTCAGCAACATTTATTGCATAGGGAGTTTTTCCCCATGGCTTGGTTTTTTTTCAGCTTTGTCAAAGACCAGATGGTTATAGATGTGCAACCAGCCTTATTTCTGGACTCTCCATTCTGTTTCTTTGGTCTATGTGCCTGGGTTTTTGTTTGTTTTTTGAGAGGAGGTCTCACTCTGTCACTCAGACTGGAGTGCAGTGGCATAATCTTGGCTCACTACAACTTCTGCCTCCTGAGTTCAAGCAATTCTCCCACTTCAGCCTCCTGAGTAGCTGGGATTACAGGGGTGCGCTACCACACCAGGCTAATTTTTGCATTTTTAGTAAAGACGAGGTTTCACCATGTTGGCCAGGCTGGTATCTAACTCCTGACCTGAGGTGATCTGCCCACCTCAGCCTCCCAAAGTGCTGGGATTACAGATCTGAGCCACTATGCTTGGCAATACGCCTGTTTTTGTACCAGTACCATGCTGTTTTAGTTACTGTGGCTTTGTAATATAGTTTGAAGTCAGGTAACTTGATTCTTCCAGGTTTGTTCTTTTTGCTTAGAATTGCCTTGGCTATTTGGGCTCCTTTTTGGTTCCATATACATTTAAAAAAATATTTTCTACTTCTGTGAAGAATGTTTTTGTTAGTTTGATAAGAATAGCCTTGACTCTGTAAATTGCTTGGGCAGTATAGACATTTTAATACTGATTTTTTCCTATCCGTGAGCATAGGATGTTTTTCCATTTGTTTGTGTTTTCTCTGATTTCTTTGAACAGTGTTTTCCAGTTCTCATTGTAGAGCTCTTTCACCTCCCTGGTTATCTGTATTCCTAGGTATTTTATTTTGTGTGTGTGTGTGGCAGTTGTGAATGGGATTGCCTTTCTGATTTGACCCTCAGTTTGGTTGTAATAATGTAAAATTCTAAACTTGATATAAACTGAACCAAACCTAGAGAATGAATCTGAGATGCACTCTCATGGCAATCACCTGACCTTGGTCCTCAGATCAAATGGCCTGGTTTCAAATACGTGGTTTATTTCCACATATTTGGATTATCTTCTACGTGTCAGAATGTCACTATAGGTGGTGGAGGAGGGGTATTTAGGACATACCTTTTATGTGCGCACACCCCAGAAGGCACCATTAATTCATTGCTGTTCTTACTTTCTGTATTAGATGTTGCTCCTGTTACTGTTTTTTTCTTTAGTTATAGATTTTCTTCTTTAGAAATGTGTGTTCTCTATGACAGATGAAGCATAGGCTTTTATAATTTGTGTATGTTTGTAAAGTTTGCATATGCTTTATTTTAAACCATTTTCTGATGGCTTTGGAGAATAGGTTTCCTCTGTTTCATTTCACCCTTTTAGAGTGAAGAAAATAATTATCCCACCCTCTTTGGAATAGCTGCCATTTGAAAAATGAGAAATGAATCTATTGTGATCTACTTATTTATTTATTTGTACTTTTGATATTAAGCCACCAAATGACTTCGCTCAGAAAAAAATGTTAAGTGTCCTAAAAATAATTCTACAACTTACAGCCCTGAGTTTCCCATTCTGTTGTAGTGTGTCATTAAGAACTGGCTGGAAAGTAACATGCAGCGGGGTAAGGAGCAGCCAAAATCTGGGCTATTGTTTTGGTCCTTTGAATAGTGAAGGGAATTGTTAAACTGTATTTTAAGTGATTGAGCCAAGCTCAATCAAAGAACATTGCAGAGAAAAACCCGGTTAAGATGGCATGGGGAAGCACTGGAAAAGCAAGCAACAGATGCAGAGGCTTGTTCTGCAGACCTCTCCACGGATGGGTCTCTAGTGATTCAGGTGATGAAAAGCCCCCTTCCTCTTCATGCTGCAGAGACGGACACACACTTACAAAGGGTGTTCCTTGACAGAAGTAAATTTCTCTGCAAAAGATCACTTTGCTGAGCTTCTTCTCGGTCTGCAGTTGCTCAGAATAACCCTTATGTGAAAGAGACATATTCTGGGGTAGCCTATGCTGGTCCCCTACTCATATATATTTTTGGCAGTTGTGTCCTGAGCCCCATTAGAGGCATGGTACAGACTCAGAACACTTTTCTGTAAACCGTGTCCAGTGTACCTGGAGACATCTCAGGAGAAAGCCTGCTCCTCCCTGGGGGGACTGTGACGTACTCCGCGCTGCATGAGTGAATTGCACGAGGACTGTGACATGCTCCACGCTGCATGAGCGAAACCAGCCAGTCCTCCAGGGTCTATGTGCACAGCAGTGGAGGGAGATTGAAGAGCAGAGCTGAGCTGCTGGGAAATCCCATTGAATCCTGTGCTCCCAGCCTAGGATTTCTATAAGCAGGGAAGCTATTGAACATCATATGAATGATGTATTCTATGTCAACTTCATATTGATAGAGAATACATCACTGAATGAAACCCCTGACTTCCCGTTGGCGGGGAGAAACCTTAGAAACTGAGTTCCCGGCCATGACGGGCCAGGAGGTGGGTACGCCTTAGCGTGCCCTTCCTCAGTAACCTTTCTCCAGAATTCTCTCTAACGAGAGGGCAGAAACCAGCTTGGGAAAACAAGAAATGGACAACTCATTCCTTTCATTGCCATGTATACAGGAGGCACACCTGTCAGTAAACTTCTGTTTGTTTTCTATTATTCATCTGTCTTTGGTAACAGACAGTCTCAGCTAAGGAATTGTGAAGGGTGGAGGAGAAAGTTTTATTTCCTTCTTGAGGAATATGGCCTCTAGCCAGTCATCTGAGGTTGGGATTGGATTCCCCCTCCCTCTTTACAGCCTGGGCGTGGCAGCCCCCCAGTTTCACAATACGCTTCTTCCTGATTGGAGACCGCAGAGTGGCTCTGGCTGGCCTACCGAGGGTGCACAGTCAGGGTTTCATGTTCTTTGTTTCACCTTTTGACATCGGAGGGTCAAAACTCTATCCTCAGATCATGCCAGCACCGCTTTTTTTTTTTTTTTTTAACATGAGTTCCATGAAGGGCATGAAGCGCAGCTCCACATGTGCTTGTTTTATAAACAGTAATTCCTCCCATAGCTTGTTGACCACACATATCCACCCCCGTCTCAGCAGATATTCCTGCTCCCTTTACCCCTCCCTGGAAGGGCTCTGGCCTTGTGCTGAAGGTTATGCTTCACAGCCTGCAGGAGCCCCACCTGTTTGAGAAATAAAACTCTCCTTTCCAAATGTATGGACCCTCTGATTCTTCAGTTGCCACAGTTGCCACTCATCTGTCGGACTCCGAATCACTCAGCCAATTCAATTTTATTTCACGACCTGTGCAAATGAAGAGAATTTAAGGGAGCATGAAGCCGAGAATGGCTGTGAGGGTAGAGCCTCCGTCAGACATTCTTACCACGTCTCTGGAACGGGAAATACAGAACGGGTTATTTAAAACCAGTGCTGACGCACGAGCACTTTCGGGACACCAGTATGAGGGAAGGCACAGAAGGTGGAGGGACCTAAGGAGGTCAGATATGTAAGTTGGATCTGAAGAAAACGTGACCCAGTTGTTCTGAATCATGCAAACTAGAACGGATGGGAAGTCAGCCTTCATGTTTTTCCAGACCTTTGAAATGTGTCTAGTCCTGGGCTGCAGACTCAGGATGCTGAACTGAGAAGGGGCTGGTCAGGACTTCACACCAGCAGCCGGCCGTTGCCACTGCCACACAGCTAGGCCGCAGGACCTTGGCCTGCCCCGAGAGGCACAGAAAACAGCTCCATGGGCTCAAAAGACACACAGGGACAGGGATCAGTTAGAAAACGTGTCCACAGATATGAGAAGCAAGTGGTGTCACAGAATAAGTGCAAAGTCATATATTAAACCGAATGTGAGTTTCAAAAGAAGCAACAGGGTAGTTTTAAATCAGCTTAACAAGTTACTTCCTGCCGACAGTACCCACTACCTGAAGCTTTGTCAGGATGCCTGGCTGTGAGAGGCACCTCTTCCCACTGGGCTTGTGTCATTGCTTACTGGGACTCGGGATGCCACAGCCCATTTATCCAACTTTACAGCCAAGTAGGAAGCACCATGTTTACAGGGTCTCTGTGAGGATTAAGTGGAGAATATGTGTCTGTAAATTTCATTGTATTTACACCTGTTGTGCTTAGACTGTGCATGCCCTGAGGAACACTGAAATACTGTTATTATGTCTGGGAAGAAGGAATGAAGGAGAGGGTGAGAAAGAGTTAATTCAGACCTCGTATCCATTCATATACTGGACCTAATGTAATGGGGTCGCCTTGCGGTTCCGTCTCCCAGACAGCAATGGTGGCACATTCCCACTTCTTTTTTCTTTCATTTCTGTTTCCTATCAGCTATGTGACCCATGAGAGTCAGGATGAGGAATATATGCTTCCCTGGGAAGCATTCCCTGAGCTTACAGTTGTTTGATGTGTTTTTATTTTTTTTATTGGACTTTAGGTTCCGGAGTACATGTGCAGATCATGCAGGATTGTTGCATAGGTACATACATGGCAATGTGATTTGCTGCCTCCATCTCCATCACCTATATCTGGCATTTCTCCCCATGTTATCCCTCCCCAACCTCCCTACCCCCTGCTTTCCCTCCCTCAGCGCCCCCCTATAGACTCCAGTGTGTGATGCTCCCCTCCCTGTGTCCATGTGTTCTCATTGTTCAACACCCACCTATGAGTGAGAACATGCAGTGTTTGATTTTCTGTTCTTGTGTTAATTTGCTAAGAATGATGGTTTTCAGGTTCATCCATGTCCCTACAAAGGACACAAAGTCATCATTTTTTATGACTGTGTAGTATTCCATGGTGTATATGTGCCACATTTTCCTTGTCCAGTCTATCATTGATGGGCATTTGGGTTGGTTCCAGGTCTTTGCTGTTGTAAACACTGCTACAGTGAACATATGTGTGCATGTGTCCTTATAATAGAATAATTTATAATCATTTGGATATTTACCCAGTAATGGGATTGCTGGGTCAAATGGAATTTCTCTTTCTAGGTCCTTGAGGAATCACCACACTGTCTTCCACAATGGCTGAACTAATTTACACTCCCACCAGCAGTGTAAAAGAGTTCCCATTTCTCCACATCCTTTCCAGCATCTATTGTCTCCAGATTTTTTAATGATCGCCATTCTAACTGGCGTGAGATGGTATCTCAGTGTGGTTTTGATTTGTGTTTCTCTAATGACCAGTGGTGATGAGTATTTTTTCATGTTTGTTGGCCTCGTATGTTTAAGTGGATGCAGCTGGGGAGAGACAGTGTTGTGTGACCCCGGGCCCTGGGGAAGCCCCTCGGCTGGAGGAGGAAGCTTACCTGGCAGCCTGCCCCTTTCCCTGCCCAGCAGCCCGGGCTGCCCAAGCTGGAGGGAGCCTCGGAGGGCTTAGTGCATCATCACTGCAGCTACATGATGCTAGGGAGGCCACACGGGAGGTGCTGGAGAATATTGTGCAGTTACATAGATCTGAATGATAATGCTACTAAATTCTGTGCTGTGTCCCTCCTTCTCCATTCTGTAATAGGAAGAAAACAAGAGGGAACGGGATGGATGACAGCCCCCATGTTTCTATACAAATTTTGCCTCAGTTGTGTAGACATGTCTTAAGTTTGTGTGTGACACGTAATTGACTAAATAATTATTGTTACATCTGCATGTGTTCCCTTTCTCTTTCTTGTTGCAAAGGAGTTGGATATTTTTGAACGTTTTAATCACTTAAGAGTTTGTTTTCTAGGATGAGGTAAAGTTCCCTAGAGTTAGCAGTTGCTCAACTTACATGAGTTTAATTTATCTGAATTTCCAAAGAACAGCCAGCATTGCTACTATGCTGTACTAACCAGGGGTTAGGACTGCTTCAAACACTTCCACATAAGTTGCGATTGTTACTGTCCCAACAGTCAAACAAACCAAACACACAGAAACCAAATTCGGCATTTAGAAGTGTCAACCTAAATAACAGAGAGAGTCTCTCTAAAAGAAAAGGCATTTGACCAGGCACAGTGGCTCACGCCTGTAATCCCAGCACTTTGGGAGACTGAGGTAGGTGGATCACGAGGTCAGGACCAGCCTGGTCAAGATGGTGAAACTCCGTCTGTACTAAAAATACAAAAAAATTAGCTGAGTGTGGTAGCATGCACCTGTAATCCCAGGTGTTGGGAGGCTGAGACAGAGAACTTCTGGAACCTGGGAGGTGGAGGTTGCAGTGATCTGAGACCATGCCACTTCACTCCAGCCTGGGTAATAGAGTGAGACTCTGTCTCAAAAAAAAAAAAAAAAAAATTAAAAATAAGAAGGGGCATTTATGTGGGAATGAAGCATTACAATGGGAAAATGCATGCCACAGTAAACTAGGTGTGTGTTCAGGGAGGAAAGGGAGGACAAAGATTTTTAAAGGAAAAAAATGAGGAGTATTACATCGTGATTTTGTAATAATCGTTTTTGGATACAAAGATCAAGACAAGGGTGACAGCATCCAAGGTTTGGACGGGCAGTCGCTTGGCAGATGTCCTGGAAGAAGAATTTTTGTGTAAAGTCGCAATGGCCTTTGTCCAAGGCTATGGTTTGTATAGTCTTTTTTTTTTAACGAGGCAGACAAGCATGAGAACCTCTCTTCATGGCCTTCCCTGGCTCTGTTTGTCAAGGTTTTCTTAATATTAGTGATTCCATTTTGATTCTGACAACTTTCACAGAAGAATCATCGCTAAATATTGATTCTTTCAGAAAAAGCATAAGCTCCTTAGTAGTAAAAGTATCATGTTGTTAAAACTTCATAACCCTGTGTTTACATTTTCTAGCCTTGTGCCTCTGAACATGGATTAAACACCAAGACGTGCTAAAAGTTGCTAGGCCAATTTTAAATAATTCTTTTTCTAACACTGATTTTACAGCGTTGGTGTAAATAATAAACATCTAATTGTTTGCGAGATACTTCAGAAATTACATATGTTATTGATAAAAAGTTTGCCCAAGTTGTGAAAAGATGTATTTAGGTCTAAGGGATGAAAAATGTTCCCATCTGACTGAATATATTTGTTTCTGCCATTTTTCTTTTCTTTTTTTTTTTGAGTCAGAGTTTCGCTCTTGTCACCCAGGCTGGAGTGCAATGGCGCGATCTTGGCTCACCGCAACCTTCGCCTCCTGGGTTCAGGCAATTCTCCTGCCTCAGCCTCCCGAGTAGCTGGGATTACAGGCACGCGCCACCATGCCCAGCTAATTTTTTGTATTTTTAGTAGAGACGGGGTTTCACCATGTTGACC
>CAUYOR010121641.1:0-10741 GCA_963573925.1 Callimico goeldii
GGCCAGGCTGGTCTCGGACTCCTGATCTCAGGTGATTCACCTGCCTTGGCCTTCCAAAGTGCTGGGATTACAGGAGTGTACCACCACACCTGGCTAATTTTGTATTTTTACTAGAGATGGAGTTTCACCATGTTGGCCAGGGTGGTCTCAAACTCCTGACCTCAAATGATCCACTCGTCTCTGCCTCCCAAAGTGCTGGAATTGCAGTCATGAGCCACCATGACTGTTGATTCTTGATTAAACGCATGCTAATTGTTGTGCTACCATCTTATCTGGTAGTCACAGTTTTTTCAAATTCCTGTCTGAGAGGGACAGGAATTGGATGGTTTGGGTACTCGGGAACTAATTTTTTTCTTTTGGTAAGTAATTTTTGAGTAGTTTAAGTATTCATATGTGCCAGGTACTACATAGGCTATAAAAACTAAGCAAGGTTTCTCCCCTCAAGAAGCTTGTACCTTTTTGGTGCTTTTGTATGTGTATTCAAGTAAATACATTGTAAGGAAGATTTTGACCTTGGCTTCATCTCAATTAAGTATTAACAACTTCTCATGAAGAAGAGTGTATGTGGCCAAAAGGCAGTAAGGAAGTCAAACTTTGTGGAAATGGAGGCATTTGCTCTGGGTGTGCAAGAGTAGTCTTTACCTCAGGAGACAGGTATGGGAGGGATGGCCAAGTGCATAAAATGGCCTGAGCTAAGGCTCTCGCAAGCACCTGAAGGTGGTATGGAGAATGGTGAGAGTTCTGGAATAGGTGGAGCAAAGGGTAAGAATGGGGGAGGATGGAAGAGAGGAAGAAAAAGATAGGTTGGTCAGGCACAGTGGCTCATGCTTGTAATCTCAGCACTTTAGGAGCCCTAGGTGGGTAGATCACTTGAGGCCAGGAGTTTGAGACCAGCCTGACCAACATGACAAAAATTTCATCTCTATTAAAAGTCAGGTGGAGGTTAGTGAGCAGAGATTGAATCAGTATACTCCAGCCTGGGTGACACAGTGAGACTCCATCTCAGGGGAAAAAAAAAATAGCTTATAGCACTTTAAATGCCAGGCAAATAAGTTGGTATCTTATTTTGTAGACATTTGAGTAGAAAAAGCAATGTGATCAACGTGGAGGTGACTCTGGTAGCAGCGTGTAGATGGCTAATGCAAGGAAAGGACAAAAGACAGGAATGTTCATATTTTTTGGGAACAGTTTAGTCCTAAAATAAGAATTGAGTGTAAGGAATTGAAAAGGAGGAGCTGATAGGATTTGGTAACTGAATGTGAGTACCTAGAAGTTGTTAATTTAGAAACGTACTAGGATTCTTAGAATGAGAGAGCAGGGGACATTAATAACATAAAGCACAGAGGAAAAAAAAAATCAGAGTAGCTGATGTTCTCATGGGGAGGGAAATAGATGCAATTTGCATTTATTTTTGTTGCTTAGGGGATGGTGGGATCCCTAGAAATGTGAGATTAGGTCCGTCAGAAAAGTTGTGAAAGCAGAAGATAAAATCCAGATGCCTTTCTAGTTAAAATTTCATTGCCTATGATATTGTATAGTTGAGGCTTATGCAAACAACATGCTAGTACAAGCTTGTGAGGTTGTAATGTGTATGCTTTTGGAGTGGTCCTTCTCCGTGTTCCTGAGTGAAGATGCTAGTGTCTCTTCTGAATATCTCACTCATACCTATTTGTCCTCCCATTGACAACAAATGTTAAGCAATAATCTTTAAGAGTCTGATTCATTTTTAGTCAGCCAAGAAAATTTTATTTGCATGTGCAGTAGATGCACTTGTAGCATTTATTTCCAGAAGGAAAAAAAAAACTGAAATACTTGAATACTGAAAGACTCGAAATATTTTTTGTGTGGCCTTTTAGAAGTATACTTTAGACTGGCTGGGCACAGTGGTCCACGTCTGTAACTTCAGCATTTTGGGAGTCAGAGGTGGGTGGGTCACCTCAGGTCAGAAGATCGAGACCAGCCTGACCAACATGGTGAAACCCTGTCTCTATTAACTAAAAAAATAAAGGTAGGGCATATTGGTGCATGCCTGCATTCCCAGCTACTTGGGAGGCTGAGACAGGAGAATCACTTGACCCCTGGAGGCAGAGGTAAGTAAGCCAAGATTGCGTTATTGCACTCTAGCCTAGGCGACAGAGGAAAACTCCGTCTCAAAAAATAAAAAGAAGTATACCCTAGGCTAACTCATATGTTTCTAATTTCAGTTTCAAGAAGGGATCCTATTTTATTACTTTTCTGTTTTCACTATTGGATATGAATACTTCACATATAAACAGGCCTCAGTATTGTCTTACTTTCTCTTTTTTTTTTCAGGCTAATTTTATTTTTTTAATTTTCCTTTTCTATTGATATGTAATGCATCTATATTTTAGGGGTATGTGTCATATAATTTGTAAAGATTAAATCAGTGTAATTGGAATATCATCACCTTAAATATTTTTTCTCTTTCAGGGAATTGGCTCGGGAAAAGGTAATGCGAGAAGTTAAAGCCTTAGCCAAACTTGAGCACCCAGGCATTGTTAGATATTTCAATGCCTGGCTCGAAGCACCACCAGAGAAGTGGCAAGAAAAGATGGATGAAATTTGGCTGAAAGATGAAAGGTAACTGAAAGATGGAACTTTGTTCCACATAGACTTAAGCTAGTTTTTTGCTTGTGTGATCACAATATCAGTTTTATAACTTTAGGGATTTTTTTTTTTAAGGAATGGCAGAGTTCTGTTCTGTTTCATGTTTTGAAAAGTTCTCCAGCCACTTGTGAAATTTTGATTTAGATTTTGCGAACATACAGGGGTGGCTCACACCTATAATCCCAGCACTTTGGGAGTCCAAGGTGGGAAGATTTCTTGAGCCCAGGAGTTCAAGACCAACATAAGCAACATAGTGAGAACCTGTCTCTTAGAAAAAAATAAGAGAATTTACATTTTAAAAAAATATTAGTTAAGGCTGGGCGTGGTGGCTTACATCTGTAATCCCAGCACTTTGGGAGGCCAAAGTGGATAGATCATGAGGCCAGGAGATCAAGACCATCCTGGCTAACATAGTGAAGCTCCATCTCTACTAAAAATACAAAAAAAATTAGCCAGACATGGTGGCATGCGCCTGTAGTCTCAGCTACTCAGGAGGCTGAGGCAGGAGAATCGCTTGAACCCAGGAGGTGGAGTTGCAGAGAGTCAAGATTGCACCACTGAATTCCAGCCTGGGTAACAGAGCAAGAGAGACTCTGTCTCTAAACAAAACAACACAAAACAAAATATTAGTTGATAGGGCTCTGTACATTGTGATTAACTGAGGGATTTATAGTTACTTTTCTCAATATAAAGTATTTGCTTCTGTCTCCATGTTTAAAAAATGTTTGTTATTTGGTTTTTCTCTTAGCAGTTAATAATTTACAACTCCTTTTTAAGTAGTTTTGAACTATTTGCAGTTAAAAATACGTAAACTTAGCCCAAAGATATTGCCCATATTAACTATGATGTGCTATAGGAAGGAAGGTTATTTAAAAACTATTAAAGGAAGGCTCGGTGCAGTGGTTCACAGCTGAGCACTTTGTGAGGCCAAGGTGGGCAGATAACCTGAGGTCAGGAGTTCAAGACCAGCCTGGCCAACGTGATGAAACCCCATCTCTATTGAAAATACAAAAAATTTGCCTGGTGTGCTGGCAGACACCCGTAATGTTCAATGAACATTTTTTTTGATGCACCTTTGTTATTATACAAACTTCTGACATACTACATATTAAAAATGGTCCACTCTTGATGGGCATTATACATTTTATTTAAAGACTGCAAAGAAAAAAAAAGGTACAGAAATACAGATTACATTATGATGACCACAGTAGTATTCTACATGACAAAAATAAAAACAGATTTATAAAGTAAATGTACCGGCACAGAACAAGCATTTATTTAACATCCAATCCTGGCTGCATATCCACAAAATGATCTGACCACATGCTTATGCAAAATAAAGTTTTTCTTTGAACACCAAAATTCCAACCATTCTGTCTATTGCCTATTCCCCTGTTGAGTACTTTGAGTGAACTTCTATAGAATACAAAAACAACTGGAATGGCACTTAAAGACTGCAAAAAACAGGACACAATTAAAAACATTTATAATGCATTTCTGTATAAAATATACACCATAAATCTTATTAGTTAAGAAAAGATTTAAAAACAAAAGACCACCCTGAACAATGGTTAGAACCTCATGATAGAAAAATGCGCATCATTTTGTACATTATTAATAGAAACTACTGAGAGGAATTTTGGGGGAGCGGGGCTGGGAGGCAGTTTGATACCTAACTTAAAGTTAATTCATTCAAAATTTGCTTTAAATTGTGGGTAATAACTCACTGCTTACCCCTTCTCAACATGTTTTATCATGAAAACTCTAATATTTAACCACAGGACAAAGGTAGAATAACCTGAAGGAGGTGTTTCTCAAAGTGAGATGGAAAGCTCCCAAATAAGCCTAAGGTGAGCCCCCTAGGGTACATTTTAAACAAACCCCCTGGTGATTATTTCACATTCCACAATGTGAGAAGTAATGCCCTATGGGAAACAGCACCACTTAAAAGCAAGATCATAAACATATTTCTGACATGAGATACAGAATTCCAAGTTTATGATTTGAAGTGAAGACTGCTTTTTGTTTTAAAACAAGTTTCAGGTGTTCAGAGAAACTTAAAATATTAAGTAAATGTGGCTGTAAATGAACATTTTCCTTTGAGGTTTTCATTGCTTTCAGACTTAAGTTATTTGAAGGAAAGAGAGTACATAGCTAGAAACTTTGGAAAAATGACATTTCCAATGAAATGTAGCATCCACTCCCCCCAAAAAAGATAATTTATTAAATGCCTACAAATTTTAAAACATTTGAAATTTAAACTAGATAACTTTCCTAAAATTAAGCTTTACTAAGATTAAAAAATTTTAAGTAATTTAGATGATCATGGTAAAGTCCCTTTTCATTAAAAAAAACATTTGAAATAAACAATACAAGGATGCAATATTTGGCACCCCTTTAAATAATAAACTGCTAAACACTAATATTAATAAAAAATAATCTGAAGAACTCGGCCTCTGAAATGTATTCTATTATGTGTTACATGTGTTTCCCAGTTAATACAAACTCACTTAAAGAGCTGAAACTGTGATGTGTGTGAGTGTGTATGTGTGTCCTGAACATTTATTCATGCCTACTTTATTTTTCTGATTTCACAAATACTCTATAAAACAGGGTCCAATCATATAGACAATGTGGTTTAGGGAAAGAAATGAGCATAATTAAGATACCCTACTTAAAAAATAAATAATTTTCCTATAAACTAAATTATAAGGAAAAAATATTATACATTCTGCCTCCACTGAATACATGGAATGCTTTTACAAATTCAGTAATGATAATGAGAACCTCATTTAAATCAAGTCACAAAAAGCAACTGTGGGGATTCACTCTCCAATAGGAAATAAAAATATTACCACTGTACTTTTCTGTATCTATTTTAAACTTCTGGTTTTTTTCCTTTCTATATACTGAGTAAGTTTCCATTCAACTGCATCCTTGGTCTTTTGCAGTATATATATTAACATTCCAGTTAATGTTTTCAATAAAGGGACAGGTTCAGGAGCTATCCCATTAATATATTAAAAAAAAAAAAGAAAAAAAATTACTTGTGCCAGTTTTGCAAAAGCAGTTAATGATTTGGAATCTGATTCATAATAAAAAGTGTCTGTTTTTTAATTCAAGAATTTCCCAATTCTTTTTTTTTTTTTTGAGACCAAGTCTTACTCACTCTGTCACCCAGGCTGGAGTAATCTTGGCTCACTGCAAATTCCATCTCTTGGGTTCAAGTGATTTTCCTGCTTCAGCCTCCTGAGTAGCTGGGATTACAGGCATATGCCACCATGCCCAGCTAATTTTTGTATTTTTAGTAGAGATAGGATTTCACCATGTTGGCCAGGCCAGTCTTGAGCTCCTGACCTCAAGTGATCCGCCTGCCTCAGCCTCTCAAAGTGCTGAGATTACAGGCATAAGCCACTGCACCCAGCTGAATTTCCCAATTCTAAGCAAGCAGCATATTCTATTACCAATTTAATAACTGCTGCCTTAAAAAATCGATTATTTATCCAAGGCAAAGCAGTACTTGTTAAAGTTTATACCTGAATTTTTAAACATAAAGAACTCCAAAAGTAGTAGGTAAATATAAAAAGTTGTTGCATTTTATATTAATAGTTTATTTCAAAATTAAACCCTGAAATGACAACACAGAATGACAAAAATCATGGGAAGTTTATGATGTAATCCCACTATGTGCCTTAATGCAACAGATACTTTATTTTTAAATGGAGTGGTTTTCTTTCTTTCTTTTTTTTTTTTTTTAAAAAAAGAATGATTTCATTACTTATCTGTAGGCCTTTTAAAAACTGAAAAACCAGTTCAACTAAATTTCGACATGATTGTCTGAAAGCTAGTTTTAATTTTCTTCATAGTAAAACAGATGTAATTGATTCATATACTCTATGAGAGAAGATACTGAGTGTTTTTTTTGTAGGTGGCAAATGTAAAACAGTTAATTGTATCCAGGCTGGTAGCAAGTTTATCCATGCATTAAATGGCAACATGAGTAGAATATGTGGTTGAAAAATGAGGATCAGACACATTCTTCTGCAGACATCAAAAGAGGATTGATATACTCAAAACCTTCAAATTCAGACTGATCAATCTTCCTCACAATGTCACTGTTGAAAGAAAAATAAATTTATTTTCATCATAATCAAGATTTCTTCAACCTTTAAATGGTAAAATAAGATTAAAAAATAATTAAGCTAACTGTACTGAAAAATAAACTGTAAATTCTTAGATTAATCCCCCAATTTTCTAGACAAATCAAGAATGGAGTACTGAAAATTAAAAAAAAAAAACCGATAATCCCACAAGCATGTTTAGAGACAAGGTGTTCAAAACTGAGGACTGTAAATAAAAAAGGCACGAGTTGTGCTCACTTCGGCAGCACATATACTAAAACTGGAACGATACGGAGATTAGCATGGCCCCTGCAAGAGGATGACACACAAATTCGTGAAGCATTATTATAAAAAAAAAAAAAGGCACAAGTTGTCACAATTCCAGTTAATCTTAACTTTTGACCAGAACAACATTCTTAGTTATAGGTGAACATCCGAGTTTGAATTAGCATTCAATTTAGTAGTCATCTCAACAGCCAGATGTTAGACGGTGAAGCCCAGAAGTTAGCCAAAAGGAAAAGGCAATAGGAACAAGTAGACTGAGAGACCTGGAATAAGGAGAGAACACCACAGGGAGGTCATGGGTCACAGAGAGTGGAGAGGTTGGCATTTTGTTACACTGGGCTTCTAGTTCAACACACAGTAAGAGTGAGTAGTACTATCAAATATTTAATACACAAATGTATACACCATACTAAGAAGCACAAAGTTACAGAGGATACATGAGGGGAGGTAACTCATACTAGAAGAGAAAGCAGTACTTGTTAAATTTTATTCATAATAAGCTAAGTCCCGTTCTAACCACGGTTCTAAAGAAAGGGGCTTCTAGTTGGAGAAATCAAGGAAGGCAGTATTCATTCTGCAAACACTTAATGAATGGAATGATGAAAGACTGTGGTAGGTCTGGGGAAATGCAAGTAATTTATTTGGGTGGAGCACAGGAATAGAAGTGTGTTAGATGGCAGATGATGCTGGAAGAAAAATAGTGGCTAAATCAAGAAGCCGGTGATGTTTACACTGAGTTCACCTTGATCAATCAAGGATCTGGTTGCATCTGAGGGGTTTCTGAAAGATGGGAAGATTTCAATAGGTAAAAATGAAGGAGGGATATAGAGGAATGAGCAGGCAGAGGCACAGATAATAATACTATTAGGAAATGGTGAGTAGCTAAGACCTATCAGAACAGCATTATGGTGAGAGCTATTGCTAGAAAGTCTGCTGGAGCAGATGTAGGGAGGCCTTAAATGCTAGCCAAGAGGACAGATGTTACCTGAGAGTCAATGAAGGAGTTATTGAAGTCTTCTGATTAAAGGGGTTCAAGAATTGGAGTGAGACTTCACAAGGCATACAGAAGAGGTTGCAAAGTGAAGGAATAAAGATCACTTAGGAGGCTGATACAATACTCCAGGTATGACTTGAATGAGGCCTGAACTAGGTGTGTCAATGGGAAAAGAAAGGAAGGATCTGATGTAAATGATGATACAATGAAAACAGAAATACTTGGCAACCACAGGTCTTATGTAATCTGTTAAGAAAAAGGAGGAGTCCGCAGTCACTGACATTTGGAATCTGAACGACAGGAACACATCGTGGCACGGTAAGCAGAAAAAGCAACTAAAAAGAAGGAACTGGTTGAGAACAATAGAAAGAGACCATAAAGGGTCATTACTTGGATTTTAGACTTCATTTATTTGAGCTGCTTGGCTGACAAACTGGGGGACATGTTAAACAAACAGAAACGCAGCTCAGGAGATCTATCAGGGCAGGGGCTACGTGTTTCAGAAACCATCATGCATTTATTCTTCACAGCAACCGTATGAGGTAGGCAATTCAAGAACAGGCTCAGAGAAGTTATGCAAGTCCTATCCAAGGTTACCCAGTTGGTAAGAGGTGGCATCGGGATTCAAACTCCTATCTTCTGATTAAATCCGGTGTTCCTTCTAATACATGATGCTGTTAGAAAGAATGATTTGGTATACATCTTTCTCCTCTAGTAGACGGTATGCTTTTGGGGAGATCAGACTGTCTCGATTGCCTTTGACTGTCTAGTATTTAGTATGATGCCTTTTGCTCAATAACCATTTGCATTTAACAGAGAGTCATTTAATTAGCTGGTATCTATGCTACAGGGCTGGCTGAAACCTCCAAGGTACAAACTGCATATAGCAAAGAGAAGGTTGTCATGAACAGAATCATGGAGCATCCTGGTCTCAAGGGGAGAGGGGAAACACATGAGAGAAAAGTGGTCACAGAGATGAAACAGAACCAGGATAGGCAGGGCCACCCAAGGCAAAGCCGTGAGTACCAAATGCTTTACAGACATCAAGGGAGATGAGGGCTGACCCCAAAATGCTTTACAATTTAGAAATTAAGAAACTGATTCAACCTTCAAAAGCTGGAGGACAGGATGAGTTGTAAGGGGTTGAAGTATTGGCAGCAAAAAAAAAAAATGTTTTTGAGACAATCAACATTGACTAGTATGAAGAAGTTTGATTAGAAGTATTTATTTTTCTTTTACCATAAGCATCTGTTAACTTTTTTTTTTTTTGAGGCTTAAAGATGAAATGAAAATGTGGAAAAATGTGGTTATGCAAAGAGGGACTATGAGTTAGGGAGAAAAATCAGAGTATCTGAGCATGGTTACACAGAGGGAAGCAAACTAGAAAAAATTAAATCAAAGAAAGTCCAGTAACAAGATAACTGACAAAATGAAATCTTGGAGAAAACTAAGGTCTAGGAAAATAGAAGGAACACCCCTTAGAAAAGAGAGCCTTCCATGAGTAGGGAATGAGAACATGTTGAGAAGAGTTAGAAAGCCATTCTGAGATGCAAGGTGGTCTGGGGACAGCTGGAAAGGACGCAAGGTCACCCCAGAGAGGTTATCAGTCCTCGCATCAAATTAAGGCAAGGTTAATCCATTAGCAGTGATGGAGAAAGGGGTAGAACTGAAGGCTCCTGAAATGCAGAGGCTATTTGGAGCAGGCACTGGAAGAAATGTGGTAAGAAATAAGATAGAAGTAAAATGACTGCCAAACAGTAAGGGCCTTCTTGAGATCTGTTAACAGGTAAATAATCAAAATATCCCCCAATTATTCTAAACTATAGTTTTAAAAGATGCAGCATAAGCACAAAAAATATTTCAGATCACTGCTGGTTGGATTTAATAACTCAACATAATTTCTTAAAAAAAAAAAAAAAAAGCAATTTGTCAATACATATCAAGAGCCTTAAAATGTTCATACCCTCTGGCCTATTTCCCTGTCTAGGAATCTATCTTAAGGCAATACTCAGAAACTCAGAACAAGACAGTCCTCATCAAATGTGAAACAGTGCAGCACAGCAGAAAGAGCACAGGCCTTAGTCAGTCAGATTTGGGTTTGAATCCTGACTCTGCCACCTGATAGTTGTGTAACTTTGCTTAACCTCTCTGAGCCTCGGTTTCCTCATCTGTAAAACGAAGATGACAATAACTAGTTTACAAAGTTGTTGCACAAATGAGAGATAATGCATGGTAAAGCAAAGGAGAAAATGACCGTTACTGTTAAAACATAATGGTATATGCCGGGCGCAGTGGCTCAAGCCTGTAATCCCAGCACTTTGGGAGGCCGAGGCAGGTGGATCACGAGGTCAGGAGATCGAGATCAGCCAGGCCAACACAGTAAAACCCCGTCTCTACTAAAAATACAAAAATTAGCTGGGCATAGTGGCACGTGCCTGTAGTCCCAGCTACTCGGGAGGCTGAGACAGGAGAATTGCCTGAACCCGGGAGGCGGAGGTTGCGGTGAGCCGAGATCGCGCCATTGCACTCCAGCAACTGGGTAAAAAGAGTGAAACTCCGTCTCAAAAAAAAAAAAAAAAACCCATAATGGTATAATGGATTCAAATACCAGCAACCGAATGGTTATATAAATTATAGTATAAACAAACAAAAAAAAAAAAGAAAAAAAATTATAGTATAGGCCAGGCACAGTGGCTCATGCTGGTAATCCCAA
>CAUYOR010121644.1:0-13168 GCA_963573925.1 Callimico goeldii
GCTATCCCCATCAAGCTACCATTGACTCTTCACAGAATTAGAAAAACTACTTTAAATTTCATACAGAACCAAAAAAGAGCCCATATAGCCAAGACAATCCTAAACAAAAAGAACAAAGCTGGAGGCATCACACTACCTGACTTCAAACTATACTACAAGGCTACAGTAAACAAAACAGCATGGTACTGGTAACAAAACAGATATATGGACCAATGGAACAGAACAGAGGCCTCAGAAATAACACCACATGTCTACAACCATCTAATATGTCACAAACCTGATGAAAACAAGCAATGGGGAAAGGATTTCCTATTTAATAAATGGTGTTGGAAAAAATGGCTAGCCATATGCAGAAAACTGAAACTGGATGCCTTTCTTATACGTTATACAAAAATTAACTCAAGGTGGATTAGAGACTTAAACATAAGACCGAAAACCATAAAAACCCTAGAGGAAAACCTAGGCAATACCCTTCAGAACATAGGCATGGGCAAAGACTTCATGACTGAAACACCAAAAGCAATGGCAATGAAAGCCTAAATTGACAAATCAAATCTAATTAAACTAAAGAGCTTCTGCATAGCAAAAGAAACTATCATTAGAGTGAACATGCAACCTACAGAATGGGAGAAAATTTTTGCAATCTATCCATCTAGCAAAGGGCTAACATCCAGAATTCGCAAAGAACTTAAATTTGCAAGAAAAAAACCAACAACCCCATCAGAAAGTGAGTGAAGGATATGAAACAACACTTTGCAAAAGAAGACATTTAAGCAGCCATCAAACATATGAAAAAAAGCTAATCGTCACTGGTCTTTAGAGAAATGCAAATCAAAACCACAATGAGATTCCATCTCATGCCAGTTAGAATGGTGATCATTAGAAAGTCAGGACACAGCAGATACTGGAGAGGATGTGGAGAAATAGAAACACTGTTACACTGTGGGTGGGAGCATAAACTAGTTCAACCATTGAGGAAGACAGTGTGGCAGTTTCTCCAGGATCTAGAACCAGCAATAACATTTGACCCAGCAGTCCCATTACTGGGTATATATCCAAAGGAATATCAGACATTCTACTATAAAGACGCATGCACATACATGTTTATTGCAGCACTATTCACAATAGTAAAAACTTGGAGCCAACCCAAATGACATGAATGACAGAAGGGATAAAGAAAATGAGGCACATATACACAGTGGAATACTATGTAGCCATAAAAAAGGATAAGTTCATGTCCTTTGCAGGGACATGAATGAAGCTGGAAACGGTCATTCTCAGCAAACTAACACAGTAACAGAAAACCAAACACCACATGTTCTCACTCATAAGTGGGCATTGAACAATGAGGACATACGGACACAGGGATGGGGAACATCACACACTGGGGCTTATTGGGGGAGTGGGGAGATAGGGGAGGGTTAGCATTAGGAGAAATACCTAATGTAGATGACCGGTTGATGGGTACCACAAACCACCGTGGCAAGTGTATATCTATGTAACAAACTTACACATTCCACACATGTATTTCATAACTTAAAGTGTTAAATAAAAAAAGAAAATTCAATAAAATCTCAGTATATTAAATTATTTTCCTATGAATTAACATTTTAATTCACTGGTGTGAGATGGAATCTTATTATGGTTTTGATTTGCATTTCTCTAATGACCAGTGATGATGAGCTGTTTTTCATGTTTTTTGGCTGAATAAATGTCTTCTTTTGCAAAGTGTCTGTTCATATCCTTCACTCACTTTTTGATGTGGTTTAATTTTAAAATAATTATTTTAAATAATTTAAAATCTCAGATTATTCAATTATTTTCCTTGAAATTAACATTTTAATTCACCAACACTTTAATGATGCAAAAGCATAAAATATGTGATAAATACAATGGCAAGTTTTGGTTTACTGGTTTCCAGTGAAAATAATAAAAATGGACAATTATAGTCAAAAGCGAAATTAGGTCTTAGCTACAAGTCATCTTTTCATACTGTCTATGTGTTAGATGGAGGTAGTGCTGCATCTAAGTGAGTTATCCATCTAAGCTCCATCTGAGCATGTAACTCAGCAAGGTGAAGGGAATTTCTCAGTGCTTTGTAGCTAGTTAGCAGACGGGCTGGCTAGGATGAAAGCTCAAAAAACAACTGCCAATAGTTCACTAGCCATTATTTTTCTCACCACCTAACACTATTTCTTCAGTAGAGACTGCAAACTGTTTAATCTTCTTCTCACTGGATCCAAAAGAAAATGAGGAATGCTCTGTTTCAATTTGCTATCCCGAGAAGAAATTTTGTAGTTGGCCAAAGTAGTTCATACAAGCTCTTCAGTGTCAATTTCTAAAAGGGTTCTCTGGTGCTTTCTCCAGGAGACTAGGATAGAGCCTAATTTGGAGCTGAATGTTCTGGAATTTTCCTCCCACCTCCATGTTGGAGAGGTGAAACTGCTTTTCAAAAAAATTCGTTAATTTATTTTCAGCTTTATTCAGGTTTTAATGACAAAAAATAAATATAGTCAAAGTATATAATATGATGTTTTGATTTACATATACACTGTAAAATGATTGCCACCATCAAGCTAATTAACATTTCTATCACCTCAGTTACTTTTTGTATGTGTGGTGGATATTCTTCGGATCAACTCTTAGCAAATTTCAAATGTACAATATGTTAATGCTAACTATAGTTGCTATGCTATAGATTAGGTTTCTAGAACTTACTCACCTTATAACTATAAGCCTGTACATGTTGATCAACATTTCCTATTTTTCTTACCCCTGACCCCTGGTGACAACTCTTCTCTCTGAAACTGCTCTTTGAAAAACAAGCATTAACTTCTTGCCAATGCTGCAAAGAACTCACAGCCCACAGAGCCAAGGAACCATTGCATAGGGCTTTAGCAATTGAATTAGATGTATAAAAGGCAATCACAGTCAGTAATTTCTGGTATCCACCCATACCACAGGAGCTATTTTGAATTCACAGAGACATTAATAAAAATGTCCCCTTGAAGTAAATAATTAAAAGTGGATTATTATTTGAAACCTCCTTAAATATACAGGTGGCACATTTGCAAATTAGTGTATCGAACTGATTTGGGTAAATCATACAAAATAAATGAGAACCAGATTTTGAACGAGGTTAGGCTGTGTAGCAACAAAACTAATGTTAAGGATAAAATCTTCTTGTAAGAGAGAAAGAAAGGTTTCTCCCTCAGTGTTTTAAAGAATTGATAAAAATGTGGAGAATCCTTCAAGGCAGCTAAATGAACTTGAGTAAATGCAAGGAGCATTAATTATAGTTCTACCACATTTAATGTTATATTAAAAATTAGGGTATTTATTATTACGGCAATTTGTTATTAATCTTATTTGATTTAACAGGCAGAACTTTTTCTCCCTAATTTGTCTTCTCACAAATACCATCCAATCAATGCACCCATTTTTACTAAATACTTATGTTCCACCATGCCAAGAGATTTCTTATTTAAGTATTTGACATTAAAGTCTGTAGAATTATCATCAGAAGTTCACCAATCTTCTGCTCTGTTTGTGAGGTACATATTGTGTGGTTAATCTAACCATTATTGCATGGATGTTTTCTCTCATCTCTCACAAATAAGTTGTCAAATCCACACAAAAGGAAAAAGATTCTTAATTGTACTTTCTAAACATTATTCTCTCCCACATTAACAAAAATGATTGCTGTCTATGATGGAATCAAAATACAATAAGATGTCATTTAGATTTTTATTTTAATTATCTATATTTTCATTACAATTCAGACTATTTTTTAAGCATTCCCATTTGATACCTTTGTTTTCTTATACAAAATGAGAAAAGTTTTTTTCCATCATTAATTCTATTGCTTTAAGCCCAGAACCTTTCAAATTAATTTTTATATACTATACTCAGTTTAGTAAAATATTTAGAGCTTTTATAATGTTGTAAACCATTAGGCTGTAATTACACTACCATAGTACTGAGACTAATAGTTCTGTTGGAATACAACAGTGATGCATGATGGCCTTATTAATATAATAGTCCTGAAACACTAGAATATTAAAAAAATTAATCATTGTTACAGGCTGTATTTAGTTACAGATTGTAAAAAACTACTTATAATTTTACTACTGTTCTTACAGCCTCTGGGAGAAACCTAAAACAATTTTCAGTAAAGCTTCAGAAAGTTTCAAACATGGTTTCAGTCTGATGATCTAGCTATAGTTTAGTGAATTTTAACGCATCAATAATTTACAAAGAGGAGCTAGTCTGACTCTAGTAATTACTTAACATTGATCTATTGATTCAAATACATCACCTCATGGCTACTAGATGACTTTAAAATAAGCATATGGATATTAGTGGGAGCTGAATTCTATACCCTAACTTGTTCCCTGTCCCCACTAGTTGGTAAACTTGCTGAGGTTGTGGTACTTTGTGAGTCATCCTCACCTGCAGCACCTGACACATGGAAGAAACTTAATAAAAAACGTTTTGTATGAGTATAATGGAGTGTATACAACACATGTTGAATGAATGACAGAATGCCCAGAATCCAATATGTCAATCAGGCCAGGCTTTTAGAGAGTTTGAGCACTGTGTGTTCAAGGCCTCCCATTCTCTTTCTTCCCTCCTCCTCTTAACATCTTTTTAGCCTGAGGGTGAATATCATAAAACTATGAGATTTATGTTGTGGGTAATGAAGGAAGTGTGTGCATCCGCTTTACTTTATAAAAACTCTTTACTGAGTGTCTAGCAGTCTTGAAGCTATTAGTAAAGTGAAACTTTGATTCTTAGTTGTGAGTTTGCATGATTTTTGCAGGTGGCTATACTCCACTCACTATATATCCTGCCATCTTGCTAAACCATCTGCCTATTGCATATTTTTGGACTCCCTAGCACCAACACTTCGATGCAGTAGACCCACTTGTTTCTCTAATGGTCTCCTTTCTCCTTCTTATCTAAGACCCTTAATCTGCCTTGCTTGTTCTAACTGATTTCACCAAGTTTGGTTTTGATAATTTTAGCCCACAATATTAGGAAAAGTCTCTTTTTCTAGGGAAGAGAAGTAATGTTTATTTCTCACTTTCTGCATTTTAGTGTATAACAACTAGGGATTTTTTTGTTGTTTGTTTTCTCATTTTAGCTCCTAGCATTCAATAATGTTGACATCAATATTAGCCTCTCTAATATTTGATCAAGGTTCTAATGGAGAAAACTAGACCCTGAGAATCTGGAGTTTAAGTTGGCTGGGATTCACCAGTGGTTGTGTTGATCATCTACCTTTCTGAGTTAAATTTTACAGAATCACTCTATAAAATCTATCTAACTACTAGTGGCAGTTCGCAAGTGCAAGAATTAAATGGCGTAGAATATGTCTCATGATTCCTTCAGGGACACCTGATATGAGAGTTTTACTGGCAAGTTCAGATAGGCTGCATAATTTCCTGGAAAACAACCTGCCTATTGGTACAAGAGTGTATATTTAAATATTTAAACACAGAGTATTGAGCCCCTGCCATGTATAAAGTGCTAAAAGGCTGGAAATAAAAAGATAAATAGTAATGAATCTGACAGTGATCTCATCATCAAGGACCCTCATTTAGGTGAGGATGGGGAATACATTCATTAGTATATAAGACTTGAGAAGTAAGGCCTGTTGTTGATAGCAGTTGCTTTGAAGTAGAATATAAAAATCCAAAATTAAAAGGTATTTCAAATTTAGCTCAGCCACTCTCACCTAACCTCTTTACCATGTGGCTAGCCAGTCTTGACTTAAAAATCACAGGAAATAGAAAATATACTAACTATACCCTCCGAAGGTAGCCTGTTCCAATTTTATGTTTCAGAGCTCAAATATGTCTTCCTGAAATTTCCACTGTGGATCCTATTTTGAAGGATTCATCCAAGGCTAAATCTAACTTATTTTCTGACAATTCTCAAAGTCTTTGACTCTAGTTAAGATAAAATAGTTAATATTAATTGAGCAATTTAAAATGATGACATTATTAAAGGCTTTATATGTGTTTATTTAACCTTCACAACAATACATGAAGTAACATTATTATTACTGTCATTCTACAGATGAGTACATGGAGGCATAAGAAATTGCCAAAATTGCCACTGTCCAATGTCCGATATTGCCCTATCCGTGAGTAATGAAATTGAGATTTGACAAATGCCCATCAATGATAGACTGGACTGGGAAACTGTGGCACATATACACCATGGAATATTATGCAACAATCAAAAATGATGTGTTAGTGTCCTGTGTAGGGACATGGATGAATCTGGAGAACATCATTCTCAGCAAACTGACACAAGAACAGAAAATGAAATACCGCATATTCTCACTCATAGGCGGGTGATGAAAAATGAGAACACATGGACACAGGGAAGGGAGTACTACACACTGGAGTCTATTGGGGGGAATGGGGGGGGACAGCGGGGGGGCGGAGCTGGGGAGGGATAGCCTGGGGAGAAATGCCAAATATGGGCGAAGGGGAGGAAGGAAGCAAAACACACTGCCATGTGTGTACCTATGCAACTATCTTGCATGTTCTGCACATATACCCCAAAACCTAAAATGCAATAAAAAAAAGAAATTCTTTCTTCCTCTTAGTCATCTATTGTTGAAGCTTTCTACTGTATTTTGTAATTTCTTCAATGAACTTTTTTATTTCTAAAAGTTCTGTTTGGTTTTCTAAAGATATATACCTCCTTAGTAAATTTGTCGTTCATATTCTGAATTGATTTTCTGATTGTCTTTTATTTGTTTTCAGATTTCACTTGTATCTAACTTAGCTTCTTTAAAAACAGTATTTTGTATTCTTTATCTGGCATTAAATTTTCTTTTTTTGGTTAGGATTCATTGCTAGAGAGTTGCTTTGTTCCATCTGTGTGTTCTTTACAGTGTGTCATAATACTTTGCTTTTTTATATTTCTGGTATTGTTACACTGATTTTTTTCACATATGAAGAAACAGTCAGCTTTTATTTTTGAATGTTTTTTCATTAGGATGAGACTGTTTTTTTCTTTGAGCACGTGACTATGATGTACATTGAGTAGTGCCATTTTGTTTCACTTCTGGGTACACTGAGTAGTGAAGTTTCTGTATGATTTTTGGTTATAAATAGTCTTAGTTTGTGGCTTTCCTAATTGCTAGTTGTAGTAGTCAGTGTACTGGGTTAGTGAGCAGGTTTACAGCCTCCTGATTAGCTGAGGTGGCATGGGTAATTGTGGTAGCAGAGGTCATGAGAAGCTTATCTCATTCCCCAACGTTATGTATTTGTGTCAGCAGATGTCTTAATGGACTCTGTGGGTTGGTGTAATGGACAGTAGGTGGCACTTGTAGGTGAGAGCCAGCTGCAGTGGTAGCAGTAGAGTTAATGCTTGGCCTTTGTTAACCAGATGTGTTAGGATGTGTCAGCCAATGGGCTAGGCTGTGAAATGCTCAGTAGTCTGGTCTCATGCTCTGCCTCAAAGGCAAGGGGGTGAAGTTCCATGGGGTTAGACCTTGTAAGACTGCATTTGGGCCCGCCAATGGCAGATGCAAGTGCTAGCCCTGACTATGGTCAAGGGGAAGTCCTCAGACCTCTGGAGAAATGCCCAGGTGAGTGAAGCAACCACTGCTTCACTGAAGTCTCAACATGGGTAAGATGGGGCGGTTCACTCCACAGCCAAGTGAGTGGGAGTGGGACCTGGTTTTCTCTCACATTCCAGACCCAGTGAAGCTCCTTGCCATAGCCTGACCCTGGCAGCAAGTCAAGACAGTTAGCCAGGTTATACTCAGTTTGCTTTCAGTCTGTAAAAGCGCCACAGGCAATAAAACTTGTTGTCCAGATTAAACTCATGCATCTCAGACAAATCTCCTTTTGTTCCAGTCCCAAGAAGTGGAAAAGACCAATTCTGGCACCCGTGGTTAGAGCTCATGCCACATTTGCTGCTCAGTTCTGGCCTTGAGGGCCCCTTGTCCACTCAAGACCAGATTGCCAAACACCAGCCCCAGACTCTCCAAATTGGTGGCTGTCCTTGTTAGCTGACTGAATGCCACACAGCTTGCTATGAATTTTAGTCTGGTGCCCAGGTCTGGTAGGATGCGTGGGACCCTTCCTGTACTTCTCCTTCTCAGAGCCTCCAGGCTGCTCCCCAAATTGGATCCAGGGCTTGAGAAAGTAAAATTGCTACCCCATGGCCTGGATTGCATCCTTTCCTAGTGTAAATGTGTATTACAGAGACACTCACTTCCCCTTTCCCATATTTCACAGACCCCACCATGCAGGCTGCTGCCTGCCTTCTTTTTCCCAGTATTTGAAGTTTACTTCCTTTTCTGTTGAACTTCTATATTCCTTCTTGGATAAAAATTTACAGCATGAATCTCTACAAATATTTTACTATTTCCATATGGGGAAGGTGTGTTGGAAAACCCTTAGTCTGCCACCTTGAATTTTTAAAACACTGTTCGCTTTTTAAAATTCTTTTAACTTTCTGCTTTTTAGACTAGAAAATTTCAATTGTCCTATCTTTAAGTTTTCTGATTCTCTCTTCTACCTTCTCAAATCTGATACTGATCTTCTCTAGTACATTTTATTGTTTCAGTTATTTTACTCACTATTGCCTTCTGCAATCTTTTATAGCCTGAGATCCAACTTACACAATCTTTCCCAGTTTGACAACCAAGCCAGGCAAAACAGAAACTCTTCCCTTAGCAGTCCACAGAGAGGTTAGAACATAGCAAGTAAGTTCTGCTATGCTTCTTTTAGCCTGAGAGAGGAAACCAGAAAGTTACTGCTTCATTCATTCAGCTGTTTACTCCAATTGCAGCTGCTGTATCAGGTGTAGTTTCATTGCTTGAGCAGATTAACAAACTCTCTGGTGTAGCTATTAATCTGGCCAATGCTTTTTTTTTAAAAAAATTATAACTTGTAGCAAGGACCACCAGAAACCATTTTCTTTTAATTGTCAAGGCCAGCAATACACATTCACTGTTCTACCATAGGGATGTATCAGTTCTCCAGACTTATGTCATAATTTAGATTGAGGGATCTTGATATTTTTCATTCCACAGACATCAGACTGGTCCATTACATTGATGGCATTATGCTTATTGAACATAGTGAGCAAGAAGTAAAAACTACAACAGACTTGTTGCTAAAGCATTTGCATGTCAGAGAATGAGAAATAAATTCAGCAGAAATTCAGGGGTCTTCTACCTCAGTAAATGTACACGGGCTCAGTGGTGTAGGGCACGTTGAGATATATCTTCTACGGTGAAGAATAAGTCTTGCTCCTGCTACAACCAAAAAAGGGATCCAGTGCTTAGTGGGATTTTTTGATTTTTGGAGATAGTGTATCCCTCATTTTGATGTTAGAGGGCCAAAAAGCTGCTAATTTTGAGTGGGGCTGAGAACAAGAGAAGGCTCTGCAATAGGTACAGACTTCCATGCAAGCTGCTCTGCCACTTGAGCCATATGAGTCAGCATATTCAATGATAATTAAAGTGGCAGTAGCAGATAGTGATATCGTTTGGAGATTTTGACAGGCCCCTATAGGTGAATTACAGCTCAGATCCTTAGGATGTTGGAGCAAAGGCCTTTTGAGAAACAGGCTTTGATCTGCTTCTGGACCTTGTTAAGGACTGAGTGCTTAACTTAGCCACCAAGTTACCATATCTGAGCTGTCTATCAGAAACTGGGTGTTGTCTGACCCACCAAACCATAAATGTGGATGTGCACAGAAGCCTCAAGTAGGACTGAACGCACAACAAAGGTACATAAGGGTGTGGCCCAAATGTCCATGGCCTTCCTATCTTACCTTCTTTTTCCAAGCCTAAACCTGAGCCTTTTGGGAAGTTTCCTATAACAGCCAGCCAAGGCAAGTGAAAACTAGGGCCTGATTTACAGATGCTTCTCTGCAGTATGGAGACACCACCCCAAACTGGAGATCTTTAGCTCTACATTCTCCTTCTGGGACATGCCTGAAAGACACTGGTGAACAAAAATCCTCCTAGTGGGAATAATTTCTGGTAGTATACCTGTTCGTTCACTTTACTTGAAAGGAGAAATGGCCAGATGTGATTGTATGCTGGTTCATGCATCATGGCCAATGTTTTGGAAGGATGATCAGGGACTTGGAAGGTACATGATTGGAAAATTGGTAACAAGGAGGTCTGGGGCAGAGGGGCATGGATAGACCTCTCTGAATGGGTGAAAACATTGAGATATTTGTGTGAATATCCATGTGAATATTGTGAATGCTCACCAAAGGGTAACCTCAGCAGAGGAGAATTTTAATGAATAAGTGCATGGGATAGCCCATTCTGTGAATACCAGTCAGCTTCTTTCCCCATTACTCTAGTCATTGCCCAATGCATTCACATACAAACTGGACATGGTGGCAGAGATGGACGTTATGCATGAACTTAACAATTTGGTGTTTCATTTACCAAGGCTGACATGGCTACAGCTACTGCTGAGTGCCCAATCCGCCAACAGCAGAGACCAACGCTGAGTCCCCAGTACAGCACCATTCTCTAAGGCGTCCAGCCTGGTGGCAGGCTGATTACATTGAACCTTTTCAATCATAAAAGGGGCACCATTTTGTTATTACTTGAATAGACATTCTGGATATGGATTTGTCTTCCCAGCATACGTTTCTACTAAAATTATCATTCACTGATTTATGGAATGCCTTATCTGCTGTCATAGTATTTGTATTTGGCAACTCTGTCTGCCATAACAGAATACCATATGTAGTTGTGTGTTATGTGAAGATGGGAAATGTATTCTGAGAAATGTGTCATAGGGCAATTTTACCATTGTGTGAGCGTTATAGTGTGTACTTACATAAACCTAGATGGAATAAGCTACTACCCACCTAAGCTACATGGTCTAGCCTTTTGCTTCTAGGCTACCAACCTGTAAAGCATGTTACTTTACTGAATACTGTAGGCAATTGTAACACAATGGTTAAGTATTTGTGTATCTAAACATAATTAAACATAGAATAGGTACAGTAAAAATATAGTCGTATAATCTTATGGGACCATCATATATGTATGGTTCATCTTTGGCTAAAATGTCATCATGTGGCACATGACTGTATTGGTTATCTTAAATGACATACATTTATTGTTTCACAGCTCTGGAGGAGAGAAGCCTGCTATTTGTTTTGGTTTTCCTAGAAAACCCTTACTAAGATTGATGTGATTTCATCATTTTTTTTCTGCATTGTTTGGCTGAAGTAGAGTGATTATTGTCTAAAATCATCTGTCTGGCTAGGTTGTCCTTTCTTGACCTTTTGGATAAAAACAATAGGCTTTTGTTGTAGTATATTTTGTCTGTGTCCATTGGTATTTCTGGGTTACTGGCTTCTTCGGCTTCATATCTTAGATATATGAGCAAAAGAAAAACTCAAAGGAACCTATCATCATGGTGTTCCTCAGTTCTCAATATCCCTTTTCAGTCTGCTTTCTCCTCTCTACATTTCAGTCTTTTCATGTTTGTTTTATATATCACATTCAGGGCTTTTAGTTTTACTTAATGGGAGGAATGGGGAAAATTGTATCTGCTCCATCTGCCTAGAAGCAGAAGTTTATATAGAATTTTTAATATTTTCTTTATTTTGTGCAACATACTATCTTACACATTTCCTGATGTAGGCACACCTCACTTTTGAGAACTCTGGCCAAAGGAATAACTCTTTAAACATTTGAGGAAGTAGAGGACTGGAAGTAAGGGGAAGTGGGTTCTAGTCCTAGTTTGACTACTGTGTGATTTTGGACTCATTATTCTTTTTCCTCAGTCTCTGTTACTTCATCTCAAAGATCTCAAAGACAGCTACCTTGCCCAATTCTCATGGTTATATAATATAAAATTCTAAAGGAATGTGAAAAATCTGTAAAAATATTAGTAATCACTAGAAACCCAATAGTTGTAGGCTTAGGAAATAACATTACATATCTAAGCAAATAGGGTTATATCTGATATTTTGCTTTAACAGTCTTGGGGATGTGGAAGAGATGGAGAAGAATGAGCACTTTAATAAAAGAATTAAATTATAAGGAAATCTAGATGGGGAGAGGAGGAAGATGTTAGGAGTTTCTATATACAGACTTTATATGGTACTTTTGATTATAAGAAGTCCACTTCTTTTTTTAAGTATAGAGGATCCATTTTAAAGACTTGTGCCCAGGAGCCCAAGAAAAACAAATCATCTGGTATTCAGTAGCATGGAGAACTAAAGAATAGGTCAAAGAAGTTCCAGGGACTTCAGCAACTGGAGGTTATGGCTTCTCACACTAGTAGTCGTCCATGAATGGAACTCGGCGCCTCCATAATTTCTCCATTCACTTTTCAATTACAGCCTGTTTTATACCCTTTTCTCTGCCTCCTGGCTTCTGCTTGCCTGCGGTTTTGTTTCCACATAATTTAGCCTTAAAATAGGTTCATCATTGTTGCCCTTGTCTCTCTTTCCCTGATAACCTTTCATATTTTGGCCTACTGTACTGGTAATGCTAATTGCCCCCTTGTCTCTTTATTTCTTAGTTCAACTTCTCAAAAGTTGGAGAGTTGCCCTAGCACATCTTTTTGTAGTACAAAGTATAATAGCTCACTGTCAAGTCTATGGTTAGGCTAAAATTTCATTAAGTTTGTACCATAGTCTAATAGCTATAGCCATGCATGAGAGTAAAGTCACATGTTCCTTTAGTAGAGTGTGAAGTCATGGCCAGCTGTCTATAAGAAACCATGAGTGAGCAGACATCACAATTGACATCTAATGCAAAATAAATAATGTATAGACCACCGTATATAAATTACTAGTTGCTATTTCTTAGTATAAAGTCAAAGGACATCAGGCAAAAGGAGATTTCAAAGACTCAGCTGCTCAGTTTAATCAGAGAACAAAGAGAGAATAATACCTTCCATTTATTTATTTATTTTTATTTTTATTTTTTTTGAGATGGAGTTGCATTCTTGTTACCCAAGCTGGAGTGCAATGGTGTGATCACGACTCACTGCAACCTCCAACTCCTGGGTTCAGGCAATTCTCCTGCCTCAGCCTCCTGAGTAGCCGGGATTACAGGCATTCACCACCACGCCCAGCTAATTTTTTGTATTTTTAGTAGAGACGGGGTTTCACCATGTTGACTGGGATGGTCTGGATCTCT
>CAUYOR010121647.1:0-13341 GCA_963573925.1 Callimico goeldii
AAGCCCCACACCACCCACCTGCGGGTCCCACACCACCCATCTGAAGGCCCCACACCACCCACCTGTGGGTCCCACACCACCCACCTGCGGGTCCCACTCCACCCACCTATGGGCCTACTCCACCCACCTGCAGGCCCCACACTACTCACCCGAAGACCCCACTCCACCCACCTGCGGGTCCCACACCACCCACCTGCCCCCACTCCACCCACCTGCAGGCCCCACTCCACCCACCTGCAGGCCCCACACCACCCACCTGCCCACACTCCACCCACCTGCAGGCCCCACTCCACCCACCTGCAGGCCGCACACTACTCACCCGAAGACCCCACACCACCCACCTGGAGGCCCCACTCCACCCTCCTGCAGGCCCCACACCACCCACCTGCAGGCCCCACACTACTCACCCGAAGACCCCATACCACCCACCTGGAGGACCCACAACTCTGGCCCTGGCCTCCTCCACAGAGAGGGACCTGCTGCTGAGGAGCAGAGACCTGATGCCATCTTCAGCCCTGAGTCCTGAACTGACCTCGCCAGGACCAACCCTGTACTCATTCAGCTCTGTCTGAACAAGCCTCCTTCAAACTCATTCTCGTCCTCAGTAGGTCTACACTCAAGAATCCACAGGAACTCTGTCCGCAACACACAGCAGGTGTACCCTCTGGACCCACGGCAGGTGTACGCTCTTAACCCACGGCAGGTGTACGCTCTGGACCCTCGGCAGGTGTACGCTCTGAACCCCCGGCAGGTGTACGCTCTGAACCCCCGGCAGGTATACGCTCTGAACCCCCAGCAGGTGTACGCTCTGAACCCCTGGCAGGTGTACGCTCTGGACCCTCGGCAGGTGTACGCTCTGAACCCCCGGCCGGTGTACTCTCTGAACCCACGGCAGGTGTACGCTCTGGACCCTCGGCAGGTGTACTCTCTGAACCCTCAGGAGGTCTATGCTCTGAACCCTCGGCAGGTCTACCTTGAAACCAAGTTTAGATATTAACCAGGAAAGCCAGGGATCCAGTCTCCAGAGGATCCACCTCCCCTGTCCTGCAGGAGGGCTGCAGGAAAATGTTAAGCAATTCAACCTAACAAACATTTACCTGATGCCAGCTGGGCAAAGTCCAGTGTCAGACACTAAAGAGTCCAGAAGAATGAACTGATCCCAGTTTTGTCCTCCGAGTGCTGACCTTGACAAGTCATAGTAGAAAATGCCCTGCACCCTAGGGTCAGTGAAGGGTCCGCTGAAGAGCTGAGGAACATCAAAGGGAGGAACAAGTCCCACCTTGGGCAGCCAGGGTGGGCTCTCTGGAGGAGAGGACACCTGAGAGGCAATGCCAGAGGAAGCATGGCTTCTGAAAGCAGAGTGCAGGAGGGGAAGGTGCTCCAGGTAGAAGAGGCAACATAAGGAAAGGTGAGGAGGGGGCATCTTTGGAAATCCTGAGCTATTCCAGTTCTGCTGTGAGAACACTGACTGGAGGCAGGCACTGCAGGCGGCTTCTGGCCAAAAAGGCAGATCCCAGCCACATGGGGAGGGCCCCCAATGCCCAGGAAAACGCAGTGGCAGGAGACAGGCCATGCGTCCAGGTGGAAAAGTGCTCAGGCAACAGTCAGACATCCTGGATCCCAGCCCCTGCTCGGCCACCCATGAGCTGTGTGACTGTGGGCAAGTTACTGAAGCTGAGCCTCAGCTTCCTCATCTATACAGTGGGCATCAGACCATTTATAAGCACAGTAAGACACTGTACTTACTAGGGGGACAACACACTGCCTGGCACCCTTGGGCAGCCAGGTGCCACTGTTTGTTGAGCAATTATCTTTCTGGACATTCATCAGTCTGGATAAGGTACATCCTTTCTGGGACTGCCAGACACTCAAAGCTTCCAAGGGTCAAGTTCATCTTCACAGTGAAGACTCTGACCAGAATAGAGGTCACAGGCTCAGAAAAAAGGCAAAAGGATGATGAAAATACTCATCAAAGTATTTCGGGGCAAGGAGGACCATGTAGAAAGCATTATACCCTCATGGTGGGCGAGGAAGGGAGTTAACCGTTTCCTTGCTGCAAAGGTGGGCCCTTGACATGGGCTGTTGGTGAATGACCCAGTCTGTGGAGACCAGATAATGTTCTACTCTGAAACTGGCTGCAGGGGCCATCAACCCTTCAGGAGTTAGGGGGAGTATGAGGGGAAACTATCTAGGGGTGCCAGGATGTCCTGGCATAACAGTGGTCACAGAAGGCCCAGAGCAGGCACCTCCCCAACCCCAACATCCCCACAACATGCCTGGGGAGAACGGACGCCCACTTAGGAAAGAAATGACTTTAAAGGGGCTTAACTAGAACCACAGGATGAGCCATAGCAAGTGCTGGCCAAGACGTGGAGATCATGGCACCTTCACACACTGTCCCCGGGAATCTGAAAAAGGGAAGCACTTGGGAAATTGCCTGGCAGCTCCCGAACAGTTCAACACAGAGTTATTCTATGCCCCAGCAATTCCACTCCTAGATGTCGACCCAAGAGACTGGAAAATACACGTCCACATGTGAATGCTCTCACCAGCTTTATTCATAACTGCCAACATGTGAAAACAATGCAGAGTCCAGCAAAGGAAGAACAGAGAAACAAAACGCCATTGACCCCTGCAATGGAAAGTTACTTAACAACAAAAAGGAACCAAGTGTGGATACATGCACACGACACAGATGAACTCTGAAAAACGTGCTCAGTGAGAGAAGCCAGTCACAAAAGACTGCACACATGGTTGTATACAGCTACACGCACTGTGACTCAATTCCCATGAAACGTCCAGAACGGGCAAATGCAAAGAGACAGAAAGCAGATTCGTGGTCATCAGGGGCTGGAGAGAGGAGAGAATGGGGAGTGACTGCAATGAGTGTGGTGCTTCCTCTAGGGGTGATGAAAATGTTCTGAAGTTGGACACTGGTGATGGTTGCACAAGTGTGTGAATCTACAAAAAAGTACCGAATTGTACCCTTGAAATGGGCGAATTTCATGTGATATAAATATTGATAAAAATAAACAGCTATTTAAAAAAAAATGACTTAAGGCAGATATAAATCTTGATAAAAATAAATAGCTATTTAAAAAAATGACTTAAGGCGGGAAACAGAACAGAGTAGTTATGAACAGGGATTGCAAACTACATCGCCTGGGCCAAATCTAGCCCCCTATTTCTATAAATAAAGTTTTATTAGAACACAGCCATGCCCATTCATTTCTGCATCATCTATGGCTGCTTTAGTGAGACAATGACAGGGCTGCATAGTTGCCACAGAGACCACATGGCCAGGAAAGCCCACAATATTTCCATCCAGCCCTCCACAGAAGGGTCATCTCTGGGGCCAGGCTTGGCTGCTTGTGAGCTCCGCATCTGTTGTGTGTGTGTGCACAGTCGGTTGAGCGTGTGGGTGTGTTCACTCTGTGCCTGCATCTTCGGGTCGCCATATGGCAAATGAGCTAGAGCGTGTGAAGTGCTCCTGGGAAGGCCTGGCCACAAGGTGGACTCAAACTTTGCCTGTTCTGCTCCCAAGAACAGCTTATGCTCCCCAAGACCCTGCATACAAGCTTCCATAACTTCCTGCACCCACCCCTTCCTCAGCTTCCTCTGTTTTGAGGAAAAGGTGAATCCCACGCCAACAGGCAGGACCCTGTACACAGTGCATCTCACCCTGCTCCATGCTTCAGTCTCCTCCAGGATGAAAGGAACTTTCGTGCCTGGCACACGGGATCTAAGTTCTGGACCAGGAAGCAAAACCCGCCCCAAGAGCCGGAGCAGGAGGCACGGCCCAGCCAGCCTCTCCCAGCCTCCCACTGGGGCTGAGAATGCTGGCTTCCCCAAGACTGCTGCACCAAGGACAGCGCTGTGACCAGCAAGGTCTGGCTTCAGGGTCCACCACAGTTCTGAGCACACCGGCCCCGCTGCAGGGGCCCCTGAGCGCCAGGAGTGGCCATGGCTCGATGCCACTGAGGTCTTGGGGCCCACCTCCCAGGTGGTTTTTGCCTCTTCAGCACCTCCCCTAGCAGCAACTTCACCTCCCTGACTGGAGCTGCCCTCCAGGGGACCTGCAGGGCTAGACACCAGAGAAGAGGGGAATACAGAGAGGCCAGGGTCATGGTCGGGGGAGGATCTGGCATGGGCTACAGAGGACAAACAGGCAGGGGGACGTCCTCACCCTCGGAGTCCGGGGCCTGGATCTTCAGCTCCAGCAGGGAGTACTCCAGGTAGAGCTCACGGGTGGTGGAAACAATCTGGATGCCGTGGATGAGGTCCACGACGGCGTCACAGCGCAGGACCTGGCCTGTGGCTGGAGAGACCCCAGGGAGGGTCAGCACCAAAGACAGTTCCCACCTCGGCTCTACCTCCAAGCCTTGCAGGTTTACACTTTGGCTAAGACCCCAGCGATCACCAACTTCACCCTCAGAAGCCAAGCGGCAGCCTTGCACACAGCCCCACTGAAGGTAAACAAGGACTTCCAGAAAGGAAGGGCTGTGGGGGCCTTGTCACCACCTGCTCTGGCTTTTCCAGTGTGGCACCAGCATTTAAAGCTGTGGGCAAAGGAAACTCCAGGAAAACTTAGTTTTGTTCAGGGTGTGACTATTCAGTGAAGTGACAGGGCTGCAATTTGAAGAGTTCCCATCCCAGAGATGAGAGCCCTGTCCCTTCACTGAGATTAGGGATTATGCTGCTGGTTTTGTTTATTTTTTTATTTTATTATTATTACTTTTTTGAGACCAAGTTTTGCTCTTTCCACCCAGGCTGGAGTGCAATGGTGCGATCTTGGCTCACTGCAACCTCCACCTCTAGGTTCAAGTGATTCTTCTGCTTCAGCCTTCCGAGTAACTGGGATTACATGTTCTAGCTAAAATTTTTTTTCTGTATTTTTAGTCGAGAGAGTTTCACCATGTTGAGCAGGCTGGTCTCCAACTCCTGACCTCAGGTGATCCTCCTGCCTTGGCCTCCAAAGTGCTGAGATTACAGGCCTGAGCCACCATGCCCAACCCTCTTTGTTTATTTTTGCTTCTTTTGAGACGGGGTCTCAATTTGTTGCCCAGGCTGGAATGCAGTGGCTCCCGGGGTCAAGTGATTCTCCTGCCTTGGCCTCCCTAGTATCTGGGACCACAGGCATACACCACCATGCCTAGCTAATTTTAAAAACATTTTTAGAGTCAGGGTCTTGCTTTGTTGCCTAGGCTGGTCTTACACTGTTGTGGACTGAATGCAAGCCTGGGAATCCCGTCCAGCGAGGGTCCCAAACCTGGAAGAGAGTGTGCACCGGAAAAAAAAGGAGAAAGAAAAGAGCGAGGTCTGGAGGGCTGGCTTAGGATATGTCCAAACAGCAATTTTATTTTTGCAATATGTTCCATTATATACTCTTCTGAGGTTAATGTTGTTTATGCCAGATCAACATATTTAAGTTACAGTAAGTAAGCTACGCCCACCAAGTTACGCCCAGTAAGTAAATTAATCCCAGTAAATCAGTTACACCAAGTTACAGTAAGTAAGTTACGCCCAGTAAGTTAATCCCAGTAAGTCAGTTACGCCCAGTAAGTTAAGGTAAGTAAGTTACCAAGTGTAAATACTTAAGATAATATTTTACAATGAAGGTAACAAGGGTACAAAATGAACACAAGCAATAAACCATAAGGAGCCGAAAGTGGACACAATGTCTCCCAAGTCCTCATATCCATAAAGTAATGTCTGTTAATTATTTAGAATAACGTAGTCCCTCTCTCGGTTCCTGCTTTCCCTCAGCTCGACTCCCCCAACCAGGGATCTGTGTCCAGCCTCAAGCTCACCATATGGCGAGGCCCATTTCCTAGGGGCCTCACATAGGAGTGATCCCCACAGATCCCTCAATTCATTCCTATCATTTGTACTGTTGCTGCTCAGATTGTCCCAGATTTGTCCAGGGAGCTTCTCCAAGATGGATCTTTTAGGACTCTAAATTTTGAATGGGTGAGATTGATCACAGATGTGGTTATCTGAGCAGTATAGTTTCATGTGGAATTGTACTTCAAAACAAAGAAACGAACAGACAAGAAAACAGCCCAGAATTCCTTGTAGGAAGTCTCTCTCTAGAATTGTCTTTTCTCTAATAAAAGAGACTTGTAGCTGGCTACTATCTAATGGCAGAACACTCTAGGAAAGTCTTCAGAACATTCTAGACTTGCTGGGAGGTCTGTTGTCCTTGTGTTGTGTCCTCCTGTTGTGTGGCAAGGAGAAAAGTCAACATAAATTTTGCTTAGTATCCACAGAACTGTTTTTATTATTTTTAATTATTATTGCTGTTATTACACTTAGGATGCCTTCCAAGCAGAATAATTTACTAAACATTGAAAACATTAAAGCATTTTGGCTTGAAAAAGTTCATGTACAAAACTGTATATATGATCTACCTACACACATTCATATATGTGCTATAAAGACTACACACACACACACACACAAACACAAGAAACACGCTCTCTGTGTGCCCACTCCTGAACCTAACAAATAGAACATCATCAGTACTGCTTGTCCTTTTGTGCACCTTTTGTGATTCTATTGATCTTACCTTCTGTATAAGGGACTACCCACCATGCTGAATTTTGTTAATTTTTCTTTTCTTGAGTTTTACTGTCTTCTCTCTCTCTCTCTCTGGATAATTTTCATACACTTAAGTTAGGTCAGCTTCCAACATTTTATTCTTTGTTCTTTCATAGTTGTAAAATATGTCTGGAAGTTTCTCTTTTGTTTGTTTGTTGAACACGTTGTGTTTATTTATTTAGATTCAGGAGGTACCTGCGCAGGTTTGTCGTGTGGGCATATTGTGTGATGCGGAGGCTTGGGCTTCTATTGATCTCATCAGCCCAATAGTGAACACAGAAGCTGGTAGGTAGTTTTTAAAAACGCTTTCCTCCCCATCCCCGCCCCTCTCTGATAGTCCTCATTGTTTATCATTCCAATCTTTATGTCCATGTGTAGCCAACATTTAGCTCTCATTTGTAAGTGAGAATGTGGTATTTGCTTTTCCATATTTGTGTTAATTTGCTTAGGACGATGGCCTCCAGCTGCATGCATGTTGCTGCACAGGACATGATTTTGTCCTTTTTATGGCTGTGAAGTATTCTATGGTGTATATGTACCACATTTCTTTTTATGGCTGTGAAGTATTCTATGGTGTATATGTACCACATTTCTTTTTATGACTGTGTAGTATTTTATGGTGTATATGTACCACATTTCTTTTTATGGCTGTGTAGTATTTTATGGTGTATATGTACCACATTTCTTTTTATGACTGTGTAGTATTTTATGGTGTATATGTACCACATTTCTTTATTCAATCCATGGACACCTAGTATGATTCTATGTCTTTGCTATTGTGAATCATGCTGTGATACACCTATGAATGCATTTGCTTTTTGGTAGAATGATTTATTTTTCTTTGGGTATATACCCAATAATGGATTACTGGGTCAAATGATAATCCTATTTTTAGTTCTTTGAGAAACTTTCAAAGTTCTACAATTTCTTTTGATGTGTGGCATCCATTCCTCTGACACATCTTCATCCTGATCTCTTTCCTTATTGGTGTTCATGAATGACCTTCACTAAATTCCTCTAGTCTTTCAAATGGTGGTAGTGCCAACATTCATAACTATAGAGAAGTCAATAAAGGGGAGGGACAGCGGTGGGGGGGGGGCGCGGAGCTGGGGAGGGATAGCCTGGGGAGAAATGCCAAATGTGGGTGAAGGGGAGGAAGGAAGCAAAACACACTGCCATGTGTGCACCTATGCAACTGTCTTGCATGTTCTACACATGTACCCCAAAACCTAAAATGCAATAAAAAATTTAAAAAAATAATTATAATTCTTATAATTATTCAATAATAATTACATTATTATCTTAATAATAGCATCTAATATTATTATTTTTCTTTGCTGTATATAGTAGGCTGAATAACAGCTCCCCACAAGATGTACACATCCTAATCTCCAAAACTTGTGACTATTAGTTTACATGGCAAAAGAGCCTCTGCAGATGTGATTAAGATAAGGGTCTTGAGATAGGAGGAGATTTGGGGTTATCTAAGTGGACCTGATGGAATCACATGCATTCTTATGAGAGAGCGGCAGGAGATAAGAGAGAGGAGGAGATAAGAAGACAGAGCAGAGACTGAAGTGATGTGGCCATGAGTCAAGGAATGCCATGGCAACCTCTGGAAGCTGGAAAAGGCAAACAATGCATTCTCCCCAGAATCAGCAAGGTCCAGAAATGGCCAGAGCTGCTCACACCTTGATTTTAGCCCCATAAGATTCCTTCCAGACTTTTGGTCCCTAGACCTGTAAGCCAATAAATTCATGTTGTTTTAAGCCACTAAGCTGATGGTCATTTGTTATGGCACTAATAGGAAATGAATACACCACACTTTGATCTTTGTTGTACAATATCCTCCTCCATTGCACATTTTTGTAAGATGACATGTGGGCTTATCACAGGGAGAGACCAAGGCAATGGTATGCTTTGCTCTCTGTGCATGAACTGAATAACAAGGTAGCAGTGACTAGTCTCTAGCAGACTTTGAAATAAGTGATGAGATTGATCACTGCTCAATATGCACGTCTGTTATTTGTGTGGTGATCTGTGGATTAAAAAAAAATGGCAGCACAACTGGCACTCTATTCAGTTACTCATGGTAGATAAGCCCTGGAAATTGCAACTTGAGCTGTGGGATAGATTTTATTTAACGAAACCATGGTAACTAAGATGTGTTCATATGAGAAACATTTCAGGCAGGAAGGGTCTGTATTCAGACAGACATTATTAATAATTTCCTAAACATACATAAATATGGCATGTCTCTCTCTCTATATATATGTATTTATAGGTAATTGTTAACCTTATCTGTTACTTACATAATGATATATCTATTTAGATAGGTCATTGTTAATCTCATCTTTCAATAAAGTTTTTAATTTTCTCCATCAAATCTTGAACATTTTTTGTTTAATCTATTTCTAGGATTCTTATGTTTTTGTTAATATTTTAATGATATTTCTTTTTAAATTGCACATTTGAAATTTTGATTATATAGAAATGCAGTTTACTTTTGTATATTAATTTTTGTCTAAGTACTAAATCCTTTTTCCCAATTCAGAAATTAATCTAGAGATTTCGGGAGTATTGCATGTGGTCAATAATATCATCTAGGAATAATAATAACTGTTTTCTTTTTTCCTTTTTTTCTTTATGCTTTTAATTTCTTTTTCTTGCCTTATTGTACAGGCTAAGATCTCTAAAACCATGTTAAATAGCAGGCATACTTTCTTATTCTTGATTTAAGGGAAATTATTAAAATACTTTTCACTATTTTAAATGATACTAACAATTTTTATATACTCTTTATCAGGTTAGGGAAGTTCCCAAGTCCTATAAATTAATATACAGTTAATTTTCAAAATATTTGATGCACTGTTGAAAATAATATCAGGTCTCCAGGTAAAAACTCTAGTATAAGACTGACATATATTCATCAGGTTAAACTTGTTAATTTTTCTGTTCATATATTCTATATCTTGAAGTTTCCTGCCTGGTGAATATACTAAGAGAGATATATTAGAACTGTCAGTATGATGATAGATTTACAAATCTTCCCTAGTAATGTTGCCAAAGTTTACTTTATATATCTTAAAACAATATTATTAGAGGAATATGGATTTAATTTTTTTTGGAGACAGAGTCTTGCTCTGTCACCCAGGCTGGTGTGATCTTGGTTCACTGCAACATCCACTTTCCAGGTTCAAGCAATTCTCCCACCTCAGATTCCTGAGTAACTGGAATGACAGGTGTGCCACCATGCTCAGCTAAGTTTTCTATTTTTAGTAGAGACAGGGTTTCACAATATTGTCAGGCTGGTCTTGAACTTCTGACCTCGTGATCTGCCTCACTTAACCTCCCAAAGTGCTGGGATTATAGACATGAGCCAGGGAGCCCAGCCAATATTTTTATCTACCCAGTGAATTGCAATATCTAGTAAAGTTAATTTTTTGCCTTATGATCTATATTATTCATATTAATAAAACTATACCAACTTTTACATTTTCTTGGTATATGTTTAAATACTTTTACTCTCAACCTTTCAGCACCCCATGTTTAGTCTACCTGATGTAGGGAGAATATACAGATACATCTGGTTTTATTGTGCTTTGCTTCCTTGCACTTCAAAGGTATTGTGACTTTTTTCCAAGTTGAAGATGTGTGGTAACCCTGGATTGGGCAATTCTATTGGTACCATTTTCCAATAGCACATGCCCACTTTGGGCCACTGTGTCACAATTTTGTAATTCTCACAATATCTCAACTTCTTCATTGTTATTATATCTGTTACTATGGAGATCTGTGATCAGTGATCTCTGTTGTTATTGGAATTGTTTTGGGGTGCCACAAACCATGCCCATATAAGATGACAAACTTAGGATAGATGTGATGTGTGTTCCCACTGTTCTATCAATTGGTTACACTCGCATGTCTTTTCCTCTCCTAGGGCCTCCTAAGAGTTTAAGCAAAAGAAAGAATCACATGTCTCTCACTTTAAATCAAAACCTAGAAATAACTAAGCTTAGTGAGGAAGGTAGGTCAATAGCAGAGACAGGCTGAAATCCGAGCTCGCATGCCAGAGAGCCAAGTTGTGAATGTAAAGGAAAAATTCTTGAAGGAAATTAAAAGTGCTACTCCAGTGAACATACACATAACAAAACAAAAAAGCAGCCTTATTGCTGATATGAAGAAAGTTTTAATGATGTGGATAGAAGATCAAACCAGCCACAACATTTTCTTAAGCCAAAGCCTAATCCACAGCACGTCCTCAACTCTCCTCAATTTTATGAAGGTTAAGAGAGATGAGGAAGGTGCAGAAAGAAAGTCTGAAGGTACAGAGGTTGGCTCATGAAGTTTGAGAAAATAAAATAAGCCACCTCTGTCACATAAAAGTGCAAGGTGGAGCAGCAAATGCAGATGTAGAGGCTACAGCACGTTATTCAGAAGATCTAGCTGAGATCGCAGATGAAAGCGACTCCACCAAACAACAGATTTTCAATGTAGATGAAACAGAAGGCATCTATTGGCTTGAAGGTGCCTTCGAGGACTTTCATAACTATACAGAAGTCAATGTCTGACTTCAGAACTTCAAAGGACAAGCTGAGTCTCTTGTTGCAGGTAAATGTGGCTGCTGACTTTAAGCTGAAGCCGGTGTTCATTAACCATTCCTAAAATCTCAGGAACCTTAAAAACTATACTACATCTACTTTGCCTGTGCTCTGTAAATGGAATTCAAAGTCTAGATGACAGAAAATTTGTTTGTTTGTTTTTGGGATGGAGTCTTGACTCACTGCCACCTCCGCTTGCCAGGTTCAGGTGATTCTCCTGCCTCGGTCTCCTGAGCAGCTGGGGCTACAGGTACACTCCACCACACCCAGCTAATTTTTGTATTTTTATTAGAGACGGGGTTTCACCATGTTGCCCATCACTTTGGGAGGGCAAGGCAAAAGGATCACAAGGCCAAGGATCACAGTGAGCCACAGTGCCTGGCCAAAACATTTGTTTACAGCATGGTTTATTGAATATTTTAAGCCCACTGTTGAGACCTACTCTTCAGAAAAGAATATTTAATTTAAAATATTACTACCCATTGACCATGTACCTGGTCACCCAAGAGCTCTGATGAAGATGTACTAAAAGATTAATGTTGCTTTCATGCTCGCTAACACAGTATGCATTCTGCAGCCTATGAATCTATGAGTAATTTTGACTTTTGAGTCTCATTATTTAAAAAAATACACTTCATAAGACTACATTGCTGCAATAGATGGTGATTTATCTGATGAGTTTGGGTGAAGCAATTTGAAAAACTTCTGGGAAAAATGTGCCTTTCTAGATGCATTAAGAACATTCATGATTCACGGGAAAAGGCCAAAACATCAACATTAACAGGAGTTTGGAAGAAGTTGATTCCAGCCCTCATGGATGACTTTGTGGGGTTCAAGATTTTAGTGGAGGAAGTACACGAAGCCTGGCAATGCATTTAAATTGCTGCAATCTCATGGTAAACCTTGAATAGATGAGGAGTTGCATCCTATGAATTAGCAAAAAAAGCGGTTTCTTGAGTTAGAATCTAATTCTGGTGAAGAAGGTAAAACATTGTTAAAATGGCAACCCAGCATCTAGAATATTACATAAACTTAGCTGAGAAGGTACTGGCAGGTTATGTGAGGATTAATCTCAGTTTTGAAAGAAGTTCTCCAGGTAGAACATCAAAGAGCATTGCATGTATTGAGAAATCTTTCTTGGAAGGAAAAGACAATCGATGTGGCAAACTTCATTGATTTCTTATTTTTATATATTGCCACAGCAGCAACCACCACCCTGATCAGCTGGCAACCATCAGCGTCTAGGCAGGACCCTCCGCCAGTGAAAAGATTATGACTCACTGAAGGCTCAGATGATTATCAGCAAGTTTGGCAATAAAGTATTTTTAAATTATGTAATGCTATTTCATACTTAACAGACTGTAGTATAGTGTAAACAAAACTTTTATATGTACCGGGAAACCAAAAAAATCTGTTTTTTTGGCACAGAACCTGCAATATTTTCAAGATACGCCTGCAGTTGAATTACTTAGTCTAATCTCACATACGTTGCCATTTCAGAAGAGTTCAGTCCATTCATGCTGATTTTGAGTTGTGGTATATTCAGACCTACTTCTCTGTAGTACTTCAAAATGTTTGGACATTCCTTTTTTTATTTTTTTATTGCATTTTAGGTTTTGGGGTACATGTGAAAAACATGCAAGATAGTTGCATAGGTACACATGTGGCAGTGTGATTTGCTGCCTTCCTCCCCTTCACCTATATCTGGCATTTCTCCCCATGATATCTCTCCCCAACTCCCCATCCCCCGCTGTCCCTCCCCTATTCCCTGCAACAGACCCCAGTGTGTAGTGCTCCCCTCCCTGTGTCCATGTGTTCTCATTGTTCAACATCTGCCTATGAGTGAGAACATGCGGTATTTCATTTTCTGTTCTTGTGTCAGTTTGCTGAGAATGATGTTCTCCAGGTTCATCCATGTCCCTACAAAGGACACGAATTCATCGTTTTTGATGGCTAATAATATTCCATGGTGTATATGTACCACATTTTCCCTGTCCAGTCTATCATCGATGGGCATTTGGGTTGATTCCAGGTCTTTGCTATTGTAAACAGTGCTGCAATGAACATTCGTGTGCATGTGTCCTTATAGTAGAATGATTTATAGTCCTTTGGATATATACCCAGTAATGGGATTGCTGGG
>CAUYOR010121649.1:0-23391 GCA_963573925.1 Callimico goeldii
ATTTTATACCAGCCTTGAGTCTCCCATGTGTCTAAGCATCTTGGAAGAGTAGACACGATAGAAGTGAGTATGGCCAGTGCAGTGGCTCACACCTGTAATCCCAGCACTTTGGGAGGCTGAGGTGGGAGGATCACAAGGTCAAGAGATGAAGACAGTCCTGGCCAACATGGTGAAAGACCATCTCTACTAACATACAAATAATTAGCTGGGCATGGTGATGTGCGCCTGTAGTCCCAGCTACTCTGGAAGCTGAGGCAGGGGAATCGCTTGAACTTGGGAGGTAGAGGTTGCAGCAAGTCAAGATTGCTCCACTGTACTCCAGCCTGCTGAGAGAGTGAGACTCCATCTCAAAAAGGAGATAAAAGAGATTATGTCTTTTTTTTCTTTTCCAGTTTCCCAGAATAGAAACAAGGTCTCACTGTATTGCCCAGGCTGGTTTTGAACTTTTGAGCTCAAGTGATCCTCCTGCCCTGGCCTCTCAAAGTGCTAGGATTACAGGCATGGGTCGCCATGCCCAGATATAAGTTATGTTTTATAATAAATTTTTTCAGCCAGGCGCAGTAGCTGACGCCTGTAATCTCAGCGCTTTGGGAGGCCAAGGCAGGCAGATCATCTGAGTTCAGGAGTTTGAGACTAGCCTGGCCAAAATGGTGAAACCCTGTCTCTACTAAAAAAGAAATACAAAATTAGCTGGACATGGTGGTGGGTGCCTGTAATCCCAGCTACTTGGGAGGCTGAGGCAGGAGAATCACTTGAAATCAGAGGCGGAGATTGCAGTGAGCTGAGATAGCACCATTGCACTCTAGCGTGGGCAAAAAGAGCAAAACTCTGTCTCAAAAAAAATTTTTTTTTCTACATTATTTCAAGTTACCCTACGGTGGTTTTTTTTTTGTTTGTTTTGAGACAGGGTCTGGCTGTTTCACCCAGGCTGGAGTGCAGTGCAGTCTTGGCTCACTGCAACCTCTACCTCCGGGGCTCAAGTGATCCTCCTGCCTCAGCCTCCCAAGTAGCTGTGATGACTGTCATGTGCCACCATGCCTGGCTAATTTCTGTAATTTTTGTAGAGATGGGTTTTGCCATGCTCTCCAGGTTGGTCTTGAACACCTAGACTCAAGTGATCCATTTGCCTTGGCCTCCCAAATTGCTGGGACTGCAGGCACGAGCCACTGTGTCTGGCGATCTACACTTCTTGAACTCATGTCCTCTCACAGCTGCTGCCAAGAACTCTCAAAATCAATGACTTCACTTTGATGAATCTTTGTTGGTAGCCTTGAAATGAGGTTAGGGGGAATCAAGAGTTTCCAGGTAGAATATGTAAATAATAACAGTAACAAGAGTTAGAAATTATAGATCACATTTTATGTTATTTTTTATTTTGAGACAGAGTCTCATTCTATCATTCAGGCTGGAGTGCAGTGGCATGATTTCAGTTAACTGCAACCCCTGCCTCCAGGACTCAAGCACAGATCACATTTGAAAAGCAAGTAGATATGGCTGGGCACAGTGGCTCAAGCCTGTAATCCCAGCACTTTGGGAGGCTAAGGCAGGAAGATCATGAGGTCAGGATTTTGAGACCAGCCTGGCCAAAATGGTGAAACCCCGTCTCTACTAAAGATACAAAAAATTAGCCGGGCATGGTGGCATGCCCTTGTAATCCCAGCTACTCAGGAGGCTGAGGCAAGAGAATTGCTTGAACTCGGGAGGCATAGTTTGCAGTGAACCGAGGGCGAAACTCCATTTAAAAAAAAAAGGCAGTAGTTACAATTCCTTAGTTGTTGCCTTCCATTGTTACAGATGGCTCCTCTGAGAGATGAATGTTCTTGGCCTTCCTACATAGCATGATGTTTTCAACACTTGCTGCTATTGAAGATGTAAATGTTTTCAATCTTTTCTCTCCCCTTTCATTTTCCTTCCTATTTTTTCCCCTTTGGTTCCTCTTTTTTCTCTCTAGTATAAACATGCTGGGAAGTGATATACTAAAATGTTAACAGTGGTTGTCTCTAGTGAGTGGTACTATAGATAGGTAATTTTCTTAACCTTCCCCACTTCCTACTTTCACCATTGCTAATGTTAAGTCACTCAGCAAACTTAAAAAAAAATACATGTGGCCAGGCGTGGTGGCTCACACCTGTAATCCTAGCACTTTGGGAGGCCGAGGCAGGTGAATCACCTGAGGTCAGGAGTTCAAGACCAGCCTGGCCAATATGGTGAAACCCTGTCTCTACTAAAGATACAAAAAAGTTAGCTGGGCATGGTGGCAGGCTCCTGTAATCCCAGCTGCTTGGGAGGCTGAGGCAGGAGAAGTACTTGAACCTGGGAGGCAGAGGTTGCAGTGAGCTGAGATCATTCCATTGCACTCTAGCCTGGGTGACAAGAGTGAAACTCTGTTTCAAATAAATAAATGAATAAATAAAAAACACGTGAGGCCGGGCGCAGTGGCTCATGCCTATAATCCCAGCACTTTTCAAGGCCAAGGAGGGTGGATCACCTGAGGTCAGGAGTTCAAGACCAGCAAGGTCAACATGGTGAAACACCATCTCTACTAAAAATACAAAAATTAGCCAGCTGTGGTGGTGGGCACCTATAATCCCAGCTACTCAGGAGGCTGAAATGGGAGAATTGCTTGAACCCAGCAGACAGAGGTTGCAGTGAGCCGAGATCCCGCCACTCCAGCCTGGGCAACAGGGTGAGACTCCATCTCAAAAACAGAAACCAAAACCAAAACGAAAACGACATATGTATGAGAAGAGAGAACCCTGTGGAAGGAACCACTGACTACCTTAAAAAGGGAAAGTAGGGAGACTAATTGTATATTTGTGTTTCTTTACTACTTACATGTAGTTTTTGAAAATAGTAAGGATCTTGGTTTTGTAATTTGAGTTCTTTTTTTATTTTATTTAATTTTTTTAAAGATGGGGTTTCACCATGTTGGTCAGGCTGGTCTTGAACTCCCGACCTCAGGTGATCTGCCCATCTTGGCCTCCAAAGTGCTTGGATTACAGGTGTGAGCCACCATGCCTGGCCAATTTGAGTTCTTAAAGATAAAAAAAAAAAGAAAAAGAAAATAGTAAGGAAAAATGAAAGCTTTTTGTAGTTTTTTTTTTTCCTTCTGCTCCATTTTCCTCCTTTTCTTGCTGATCCTATCTTCTCACCCTCCCTAACTGAGAATTCTTTATTAGCAAAGCAGCTGGCTGACACTTGCTGGAAAGAAAGAGCCACTGTCCAGTCTTGCTATTTAAGTTTAAGCCACACTGCATTTATGTATAGCTTCTTTCTCCTGGAGGATTGAGATACCTCTTTATAATTCCACTGCTATTTTTAACATCCCCACAGAGCAAAGATAAAGCTAGTCCCCTCATCTTTGAGCTGGTCACTCGGTTTCTGAATTTCCATTTTCCCAGGGCAGATAATACAAAGCAGGAGAGATCATCACAGTTAGAACGTAGTCTTGGATAATAACCTCTTTCCATACTATTAAAGAATTCAGACCTCTTAGTTATTAAAAGGCCATAGGGAAATCAGGAAAACACATGTATAGTGTTTCATATTTGGGGAAGGATCTTATAATCATTTAAAACCTCAGCAGCATCACACAGCTTTGTCCTGTAATCCTGAGTGAATAATGCCCCAGACAATGAATAGCTCAGTACATCCTGCAAAGGCAAAAGATATTCCAGCAGGCATTCCAGGCTCTCAGTCCCAGGCTATATGGCCTTGATAACTTCCCCAATTACTCTGGAAACTGTTATTTTTTCAGTCTGCACTTGAAACAGAGCTATAATTGCCCAGTGAGTGCAAGGGAAGAAGGTAAGTCAGCCCTGGTAGAAGGCACCCTGACCACTGCCCTGTTTCCATGGCTCTGCCCAGGGGGGCTTGCAGGCAGAGAATTACACTCGATTTCAAGGCAAGCCTTGCCTGTGCTCTGCTCATGAAGAAGGAAATGAGTTTTAACTCCAGACGCAGCACTCACTTTTAGCTATGGGGATTATTTTAGCTATCTCCAGTTCTCCAGTCTGGGTTTGTGTTCGAAGTGTGAAGACATCAACCATCCTTCCCACCCTCCCTCTTTTTTTTTTTTTTTTTTGAGACAGGGTCTTGCTCTGTCACCCAGGCTGGAGTGCAGTGGGGGCAATTATGGTTCACTGCAGCCTGAACCTCCCAGGTTCAAGCTGTCCTCCCAGCTCAAACTCTTGAAGTAGAAGGTATCACAGGCATGCGCCACCACACCTGGCTCGATCTGTGTGTGTACCTTGCTTGGCTGAGTGTACTGTGTGTGCGTAAAAATGGGAATGTCACTATGTTGCCCAGGCTGATCTGAAGCTCCTGGGCTCAAATGATCCTCCCCCTCAGCTTCCCAAGGTGTTGGGATTACAGGTATGAGCCACTGTGCCCAGCTTAAATATTTTAAATAGTCCTAAAGGCAGGAGTCCCTTGACTCTTCAGACAAATGGGAAAATAGTTTAAGGCATTCTTACCACCACAAGTGGCTGTGGCAATACATTCCCTTTTATAGTCATCAGGGCATTTATAATCGGTTAGGGACTCGTCCTTTATAGAGCTGTTTCAACAATCTTGCCCTCATCTTTCTTTTGATTTGGGGTTACTCTTTTACATTAGAGACAAAATGTAGGCTAATGGGTGAGACTTCAGGGAGGAACAGAAAATGGGAAGTTTTAATCAGGGTTGTAAACTGAAAGGAGTATTTTAACTTGAATTGCCCAGTATAAATATACATAGATATGCTGGGCGTGGTGGCTTATGCCTGTAATCCCAGCACTTTGGGAGGTTGAGGCAGGTGGATCACAAGGTCAGGAGATTGAGACCATCCTGGCCAACATGGTGAAACCCTGTCTCTACTAAGAATACAAAAATTAGCTGGGCATGCTGGTGTGTGCATGTAATCCCAGCTATTTGGGAGGCTGAGGCAGGAGAATTGCTTGAACCCACGGAGTCGGAGGTTACAGTAAGCCTAGATTCCGCCACTGCACTCCAGCCTGGCAACAGAGCAAGACTCCATCTAAATAAATAAATAAATAAATAAATAAATAAATAAACAAACAAACATAGATAAACCAAAAGCAAAAAGATTTGGAACCTCTCTATTTGCTACATTTATGGATAAGAAAAATCTGATTCTCTAATCAACAGTAATCTATATGCTTTTTCCGACTGAAAGAACTTAAACACTTCAATGGGTGTTGTGATGAATGTCTATTGAAGTCATTCAACCATATTAATTCACCTAATATGCTCCAAAGAGTAGCTGTAGCCTTAGTGATCTAGAAACACAAAAGACGGGTCGGTCAGGTCCTTCACCTTCTGGAAACAGGAAGCCACAGGGGGTTCTAATGGGGTTACTAAATTAAGGAAAATAATGTATAAGGAAGTTAGCTGGAAATGCCAATAAGATTAATTTCCTTCTATGGAAGACCTAATGTGTGCCAGGCACTAGGCCAACAGTCTTAAGATAAGAATTTTGCTCCCATGGGTTAAATGAGAATCCAAGAGGCCAAGTAACTTACTTGAGCCGTAGAGTTAGTAAATGGCTAAGACCCGCGCTTGGGGTCCTGTGTCAGAGGCATGTGAACCAGATCAACTCCATCTTAAATAGGGTCTAGGTAAAATAAGACTGGGTCCTACTGGGCTGCATTCCCAGACGGTTAAGTCATTCTAGGCCACAGGATGAGATATGGGATCAGTACAAGATGCAGGTCATAAAGACCTTGCTGATGAAACAGGTTGCACTAAAGAAGCTGGACAAAACTCATCAAAACCAAGATGGCGACAAGAGTGACCTCTGGTCATTCTCACTGCTATACTCCCACCATCACCATGACAGTTTACTAATGCCATGGCAACATCAGGAAGTTACCCTATATGGTCTAAAAAGGAGAGGAACCCTCAGTTTTGGAAATTGCCCACCCCTTTCCTTGAAAACTCATGAATAAGATGCCCCCCGTTTAGCATATAATCAAGAAATAACCATAAAAATGGGCCAGGTGTGGTGGCTTATGCCTGTAATACCAACATGTTGGGAGGCTGAGGCAGGCAGATCACCTGAGGTCAGGAGTTCAAGACCAGCCTAGCCAATGTGGTGAAACCTCCACCTCTACTAAAAATACAAAAATTAGCCAGTGTGGTGGTATGCACCTGTAATCCCAGCTACTAGGGAGGCTGAGGCAGGAGAATCGCTTGAACCCGGGAAGCAGAGGATGCAGTGAGCTGAAATTGCACCACTACACTCCAGCCTAGATGACAGAGAGAGATTCCATTTCAAAAAAAAAAAAAAAAGAAAAAGCATTGTTAAGATACTGTGCTATTTTGGTTGATGGGTTGGAGAAGGATGAGCCTAGCAATGGGACATTGGGTTGCTTAAGACTAGGAGACAGAGGTGGAAGGGACAGGGTCCACAGACATTTAAAGAATGTCTGCCATTTGAGTGTGCACAGGAAGCTACACATTCCTGCCCCAGGCCTCTGGGATTCCTGCAGATTTACTGTAGAGAATAGGAAGCCATATGCAAGTTAGCATACAAATCTGTATTTCTTATTATGAAAGTGTGTTTTGTCATGGCATTTTGAACCAACAGACCGATAATCAAAGGAGCCAATATTCAACTTCCCACCTCCCCAAAATTGGCCTGAAGGACTGCTTGGAGGGAAGTTTTAAGCGACAGTAGCTCAAATATTTTTCTAATGCAGTTTTGCAAATGCCAGAATCAATGTAAGATGATGTAGCCTGCATCTTCCATCAAAAATGCCATTTGGTAGTTTTCTAATTTTGTTTCTTTTTCCTTTTTTTTTTTTTTTTGAGACAGAGTCTCACTCTGTCGCCCAGTCTGGAGTGCAGTGGTGCAATCTCAGCTCACTGCAACCTCTACCTACTTGGCTCAAGTGATCCTTTCACCTCAACCTCTGGAGTAGCTGGGACCATAGGTGCACACAACCACGATGGGCTAATTTTTTTTTTTTTTTTTGAGACAGCATCTCACTCGTTTAGACCAGGCTGGAGTGCAGTGGTGTGATCTAGGCTCACTGCAACCTCCACCTCCTGGATTCAAGCAATTCTCCTGCCTCATCCTCCCGAGAAGCTAGGATTACAAGAGTGCACCACCACACTCAGCTAATTTTGCATTTTTAATAGTGATGTGGTTTCACCGTTTTGGCCAGTGTATGTGTTCTTTTCTTCGACACTGAGTTTCACTCTTGTTGCACAGGCTGGAGTGCAATGGCACGATCTCCACTCACTGCAAACTCCACCTCCTGGGTTCAAGTGATTCTCCTGCCTCAGCCTCCCTAGTAGCTGGGATTACAGGCATGTGCCACCACACCAAGGGTTTGCTGGGTAGTCAAGAAGCGTGCCCCAGAGCCAGTTCTACACATTTCCAAGCCTCTTCCTTCCCCAAATTCTGCCAGCCTGCAAACATCAATTCAGAAATAGTTATTTCCCAGTCATTTTGCCCTTCTTACATATCTCCCAGTTGGTTTACGTGCATGTTGAATACAACAGTTGAACAAGTATGTTTTTAAATATAATAATGTCTTTATTATTATTATTTTTGACACGGAGTCATACTCTATTGCCCAGGCTCGAGTGCAGTGGCACAATCTTGACTCAATACAACCTCGGCCTCCAAGGTTCAAGTGATTCTCCTGCCTCAGACTCCTGAGTAGCTGGGATTTCAGGTCTATGCCACTATGCCTGGCTAATTTTTGTATTTTTAGTAGAGACAGGATTTCACCATGTTGGCAAGGCTGGTCTGAACTCATGACCTCAACTGATTCACCCACCTTGGCCTCCCAAAGTGCTGGGATTACAGGTGTGAGCCACTGTGCCAGGCCAATATGTCTGTATAAATCAAGAATACTACTAGATAGGCTGTAGGATAATTTCTTTTTTTTTTTTCTTTTGAGACGGAGTTTCGCTGTTGTTACCCAGACTGGAATGCAATGGCATGATCTCAGCTCACCGGCCGGGCACGGTGGCTCACGCCTATAATCCCAGCACTTTGGGAGGCCACTGCGCCCTGCCGGCTGTAAGATAATTTCAAAGAATTTATACTTATACAATGGAATAGTAGTCCACTCTCTTAGTAGGACTGCCCTTGGAAAGCATGTGGTCAAATCCTGTGGGTTCCAGCAGAGTAGCAGGTGTAGCCAGTCTTGCTGGTGTCTCCTTATTACATTACCTGCCCTTTACTCTGGCTCCCCAGCTGTTGCTGTTTTGCTCTCAGCTCACCTCAATATGTGTATTGGCCTACAGTGTTCTCTGGAAAAACTTGTCGGAACAGAGCAGTTTGGAACTGAATAGCAGGATTTGGGCAAGGCATGATGAGGAAGCAGGCTTTCAACTGAGATAGTCATTCATCATTGTAGAAATTACTGCTGCTGCACTGAATTTGCTCCAAAATCCAGAGGCACATAGCTGCAGGGACTCAGAAAGGCCAAGAACCCTAGCGTGGAAGCCCAGCTGTGTTTGGTACACACAATCAGCATCTCCCTGTTTAACTTAAATGGATACTTGGTTAAGTGCTTCCAACTTGCTCTGTTGCCTAGGCTGGAGTGTGGTGGTAAGATCTTGGCTCATTGTAACCTTTGTCTCCCAGGTTCAAAGCGATTTTCATGCCTCAGCCTCCCAACTAGCTGGGCTTATATGCGTCCACCACCATGCCTGGCTAATTTTTGTATTTTTAGTAGAGATGGGGTTTCATCATGTTGGCTAGGCTGGTCTAGAACTCCTGACCTCAAGTGATCCACCCACTTCGGCCTCCCAAAGTTCTGGGATTACAGGCATGAGCTACTGCACCCATATTTCCTTGTGTAAGTGTGCACCTGTGTGCACGTGTGTGTGTGTGTGTGTGTGTGTGTGTTCTAGTTTAGTGTCCAGGGCCAAGTATCCTGGGAGCCAGTTTGATGTAGCACGTTCTCCTTCATCTTTAGACATAGGGACAAGAACCTTAGTTCCACGTGGTATGTGTTTCCTTGGCTGGGACAGGTGTCTGTGAGCCACAGGTATTATGGTTAGAAGGAAACAAGACATGGGGAGCTGGATCCTACGTCTTGGCAATCTGTTTTGTAATTAGATGCTATAAATGTTTTGCAGTGTCGCCCTTGATGTATAAGCCTTATTTTTTAAATTCTTTTTCTCTTTTCCTCTTTCTTTCCTTCTTTCCTTCTTTCCTTCCTCCCTCCCTCCCTCCCTTCCTTCCTTCTTCCTTCCTTCTTTCCTTCTCCCTTTCTCTCTTTCTTTTTTGAAATGAACAGGAAGAAGACATATAAGCCTTAAAACTCAGTAAACCTTTTGGTTCTGTACCTACATTTGGCCATGATTCCAGTTCTCAGCATTGTGCAGGACAAGTACTTGAGGTCTGTTTTTGTAAACCAGGAACCTGAGGCACAGAACAAGTAAGTGGATAGAAATAAATGCTGTAAGAACAAATAATTTTATTTAAAAATTTATGTTTTTCATTTATTTTTTAGAAGAAGCATTAATAAGTAGGCAGTAGTTTCTGGGTATTAAAAAACCATAAGAGGCCTTTCTTTTTCCTTATAAAAGAAGTCATAACAGTGAACATATATAGCACTTAGATTATAAAGGGTTTCACATCTTATAATCCCAGTACTTTGACAGGCTAAGAGGGGAGGACCTCTTGAGGCCAGGAGTTCAAGACCAGCCTGGGTAACATAGCAAGGCCCTGTCTCTATTAAAAAATAATAAAACAAAGGGTTTCACATGCATTTTAGAAATTAGACCTCCCAAAGTTGTGAGATTTGTAATAATGCTCATTTTAGAGACTAGAAAAGTAAGCCTCACAAAGGCCATGTGACTTGTCCGCCATGGCACCAGTTCTGAGTGGCAGATCCCTGGCCTGGAAGCCACATTCTTCTCACTATACCACGTTGCCATTTTCGACCAACTGGTGCACAGTGCATATTCTCCAAGACAAAAGGGAAGGAGGCTTGATTAACTGTGGCTCAGCCTTTCCTCCTAGTTTTGGGGCTGTGCGTTGTAAGTGGACCATGAAGTCTGTTTGCCTCAGAGCAGGTAACTTCACACCCTGCTGCTGCTGCTAAGCAACCCAGGAGGAACTGAGCCTGGGAGCAATTTTCTCTCGCTCCTGTGGTGGCATCTCTTCAGCTCACTTTCTTTTTTTTCTTTTCTCCTTTTTTTTTTTTACTGCTCTGCACTTATTGGTAAGATATTTTTCAGCTCACTTTCTTTGTGCTGCTCCTCTTCAGTTTATGGCTGTGCAGTTGTCAGTGCTCATGTCAGTCTTTCCAATCTTCCCTCTAAATTTCCTGGTGGCAGCAGTGGCCTAGAACACTGATCGTCAGCACCCTGACAGAAACGGCTGCTGTCACAGTAGGAAGTGTGGCTTCCTGGGCTGCCTCTTGGCAAAGGGCTCTAGCTTGTCCAGATTTGGATGTGCCCCAGGATCTATCAGCTCCAGGAGAGGTGTTGAAAGGCTGGGATGAATGCCTGCCCTGGCAGATGGAGGAAGCTTTGGCTAACTTGAGAGTGCAGTGTAATAACAGCTGCCCCGAGAAGAGATTTCCAGCCACTCTTGTGCTCTGAGATGGTATCTGCAGCTGTGCTGACCCACCTCTTAGGTGAGGCCTTCACAAGTACCAGCATCTTTAGGGATCTTTACTTCCAGTTCACTGGTGGTTACCACTACTGTGCCACAGAAAGAATCAAAGAGGGGTCCAAAAGAATTCGCCAAAATTCTGCTGGTAGTGGTGGCTTATGCCTATAATCTTAGCACTTTGGGAAGCTGAGGCAAGTGGATCTCCTGAAATCAATAGTTTGATGTCAGCCTGGACAACGTGGTGAAACCCCATCTCTACTAAAGATACAAAAATTAGCTGTGTATTGGCGTGTGTCTGTAATCCCAGGTACTCAGGAGGCTGAGGCAGGAGAATTGCTTGAACCCAGGAGGCGGAGGTTGCAGTGAGCCGAGATTGTGACACTGCTTTCCAGCCTGGGTGACAGGGTGAGACTCCATCTCCAAAAAAAAAAAAAAAAAAAAAGAAAAAGAAAAGAAAAAGGAAGAATTAGCCCAAAACCCAAAATTCTTTCTTGAAAGGCATCCTTATCAAGAAACCTGGGTGTAGGAGGCTGTAGACTTAGATTCCAGGATTAGCTCTGATATTGGGATATCGTTGGATGCTACAGAAAACTGATTCAGTCTGGCTTGAACAAAAGTGAAATGTATTATTTTTCATGACTACAAGTAGGGTGAGCTCTAGGCAAGGTCTGATCAGTGGGTCAGCGATGTCATTAAGGACCCAGGGCACTCTCTGTCTTCCTACTCCTACTCCTCTGTTGGTGCCATGCTAACACCACTGCTGCTGATTTTTCCTTACAGTCCTGAGATGATTCCTACTAAGGCTGCCGGTGGCAATCAGAGCTATAGACTTCACTTAGAACTACTGAAGGCAGAAATCTCTCCCATTATGGACCATAAATCCTTTGTGTCAGTCTGGTTAGCCTAATTTAGGCCTCCAGCCTACACTCCTGGATCAATAACTGTCACCATGGGAATGCTGTGCTAATGGGCTCAGAATTGCCCTGTTCAATATGGAAGCTGCTAACCATATGTGGCTACTGAACATTTGAAATGTAGTCTAAATTAAGATATGTTGTACGTGTAAAATACTCATCAGATTCCGAAAACTTCAGTTGGGTACAGTGGCTCATGCCTGTAATCCCAGCACTTTGGGAGGCTGAGGGGGGCTTGAGCCCAGGAGTTTGAGACCAGCCTGGCCAACATGGTAAAATCTCGTCTCTACTAAAAATATAAAAATTAGTTGGGTGTGGTAGTGCGTGTCTGTAGTCACAGCTACTTGGAGGCTGAGGCAGGGGAATCGCTTGAACCCAGGAGGTGGAGATTGCAGTGAGCCAGTGGAGATCACGCCACTGCACTCCAGCCTGGGTAACAGAGAAAGACTTGGACTCAAATAAAAAAAAAAAATTCCAAAAATTTCATAATATACACACACGTAAAGCATATATTTAATTTTTTTTCCTTTTAAAAATTAGTTTTTGTTTTTTGACTTAGAAACAAAGTCTTGCTGCCGGGCACGGTGGCTCAAGCCTGTAATCCCAGCACTTTGGGAGGCCGAGGCGGGTGGATCACGAGGTCAAGAGATCGAGACCATCCCGGTCAACATGATGAAACCCTGTCTCTACTAAAAATACAAAAAATTAGCTGGGTATGGTGGCGCGTGCCTGTAATCCTGGCTACTCGGGAGGCTGAGGCAGGAGAATTGCCTGAACCCAGGAGGCGGAGGTTGCGGTGAGCCAAGATCGCGCCATTGCACTCCAGCCTGGGTAATGAGAGTGAAACTCCGTCTCAAAAAAAAAAAAAAGAAAAACAAATTCTTGCTATGTTGGTCAGACTGGTCTCCAACTTCTGAATTCAAGTGATCCTCCTGCCTCAGCCTCGAAAGTGCTGGGATTATAGAAATGAGTCTCTATACCTGGCTTATTTATTGTTTTTTATATTGATTACATGTTGAAGGCTGGGTATGCTGGCTCATACCTTAATCACAGCACTTTGGGAGGCTGAGATGGGCAGATCGCTTGAGGACAGGAATTTGAGACCAGCCTGGCCAACATGGTGAAACCCTGTCTCTACTGAAAATACAAAAATTATCTGGGCGTGGTGGTTCATGTCTATAATCACAGCTATTCAGGAGGCAGGAGAATTGCTTGAACCCAGAGATGGAGGTTGCAGTGAGCTGAGATTGCACCACTGCACTCCAGCCTGGGCCAGAGAAAAAGACCGTCTCAAATGAACAAACAAACCACCCTAGAAACCCCAGTTGAAGTAAAATTTTTGATATATTAAGTAAAATTTATTATTAAAATGAATTTCACCTGATTATTTGTATTTTTTTTTTTTGGTCTCTTTTTTTTTCCTTTTTTGGAAAATGGAGTCTTGCTATATTCCCCAGGCAGGTTTCAAACCCTTGAGCTCAAGCTATCCTCCTGCCTCTGCCTCTGCTATTTTAAATTTTTTATTTTGTTTCATTTTTTTTTGAGATGGAGTCTCATTCTGTTGCCTAGGCTGGAGTGCAGTGGCATGATCTTGGCTCACTGCAACCTCAGCTTCCCTGGTTCAAGTGGTTCTCCTGCCTCAGCCTCCCCAGTAGCTAGGATTACAGGTGTGCACCACCATGCCTGACTAGATTTTATGTTTTTAGTAGAGATGGAGTTTCACCATGTTGGTCAGGCTGATCTTGAACTTTTGACCTCAGGTAATTTGTCTACCTCAGCTTCCCAAAGTGCTGGGATTATAGGCATGAGCCACCTTGCCTAGCCTATTTTTTATTTTTTTGAGACAGAGTCTTGCTGTCGTCCAGGCTGGAGTGCAGTGGTGTGATCTTGGCTCACTGCAACCTCCACCTCCCAGGTTCAAGCGATTCTCCTCCCTCAGCCTCCTGAGTATCTGGGATTATAGGTGTGAGCCACTGTGTGCTGCCTATTTTTAACTTTTTAACGTGGCTACTAGAAAATTTAAAATTAAAGGCTGGGCATGGTGGCTCATGCCTGTAATCCCAGCACTTCAGGAGGCCCAAGTGGGCAGATCAGGAGTTTGAGACCAATCTGGCCAACATGGTGAAGCCCCATCTCTACAGAAAATACAAAAATTAACCGGGCTTGGTGGCATATGTCTGTAGTCCCAGCTATTTGAGAGGCTGAGGCAGGAGAATTGCTTGAACCTGGGAGGTGGAGATTGCAGTGAGCCGAGACTGCACCACTGCACTCCATGTTGGGTGACAGAGCAAGACTGTCTCAAAAATAATAAAATAAAATAAAATAACATATGTAAGTTAATTGCTGTTTCTGTTTGATAGCACTGGCTCAGACAAATCAGGATCTATTTCCAGAAATGGAGAGGGACAGATTCCTGAACAAAATCATGTTTTTTTTTTTTTTTAAGGAGGAGGAAGTATTTTCTTTTTGAAATAATCCGTGCATTATATTTCTTTACAGATATTTAACAGAGAGGCTGGATGAAGGGCAAACAATGAGAGGCTATACATTCACTGAGAACTATTTATGTGCAAAAGTGCTGTGCTCAGTGTTGTGGGGAAAAGAAATTGCTGACCATGTAGGGGGAGATAAGATATGTAGGCTTGTGAGAGGTGAAGATAAAGGCTGTAGAATTTCAGACCTCAGAGATATTCTGTCTTGTGTGACAATGAAATGCTAGCTTGATCTGGGCCTTGAAGGTAGATGGGGTTTCAATAAAAGAAGTCAGGTGGAGAGAGATGGCTTGGGAGGCATTCTAGGTGGAGAGAAAAGCACAGAGAAAATGCTGAGGCAAGAAAGCATAAACTGAATTTTAGTTTAGTCGAAGCTGAGTACTAAAGAGAGAGAAGACTGGGTCACATTGCTAAAGGCCTTACAGCACCAAGGTGAATCTTAGTAGCAGCTTTATTATGGGATGCCTGAAGGGAACATTTATTAGAGGCATAGGCAGCAGTAAAACACATTGTTAGGTACTTTAGCAAAGGAGCTTAATTAAGCCAGGTTGCACCTCTCCTGTTGCTCTTAGGAAACATCCACAGGTCAGATCAGCATAATTTAATGATTGGGAGCATGGTTCTAATCCCACCTGTGCAATTTTATTAGTTTTGAGATTTTGGGCGATTAACTGCTCTTTGCCACAGTTTCCCTATCTGTAAAAATGGGAATGATGGCTGGGCAAGGTGCTTACACCTGTAATCCCAGCACTTTGGGAGGCTGGGATGGGTGAATCACTTGAGGTCAGGAGTTCAAGACCAGCCTGGCGAACAGAGTGAAACCCTGTCTCTACTAAAAATACAAAAATTAGCCAAGCGTGCTTGTGAGTGCCTGCAATCCTAGCTACTCAGGAGACTGAGGCAAGTGATTGCTTGAACCTGGGAGGCGGAGGTTGCAGTGGGCCAAGATTGTGTCACTGCACTCCAGTCTAGGTGACAGAGTGAGACTCCGTCTCAAAAAAAACCAAACAGACAAAAAAAGAGAATAATAATAGTAGTACCTACTTCATAGAATTGAGAATTAACTGAGTTCATATATGTAAGGCTAAGAATACACAATGTCTGCACATATAGTACGTACTATATAAGGGTTTGTTTAAAAAATTGGTTTGCTATAGCTAACTACACATAAGCAACTAGGAAGCCAGAGTCAGGAAAAAATTTTCCTCAAATTTGTATCTATGTAAGTAATAACTCTATGCGTATAAAGATAACGCACAGAGAGAATCCTGTGGGAAGAAATGCCACTGTTAGGTCAGTCTGGCTAGTTCTACATCCCCTGCAGCACTTGCTAACTCTGCTTTGCTGATCTCAACTGAAATTGTTGTGTGCGTTTACAAATAAATCTCCAAGTATTTAACAAAATCGGAGCAAAATGCACTAATTAGGTCTAAGCATTTTTAACAAAACAGGATATTTTTCAAAATTTAATGCTGAATTGGGCTTTTTTTTTTTCTGAGACTGAGTCTTGCTCTGTCACCCAGGCTGGAATGGTGTGCAATCTTGGCTCACTGAAATCTCCGCCTCCCGGGTTCAAGCAATTTTCCTGCCTCAGGCTCCCAGCTAGCTGGGATTACAGGTGCCTGCCACCATACCTGGCTAATTTTTGTATTTTTAGTAGAGATGGGGTTTTGCCATGTTGGCCAGGCTGGTCTCAAACTCCTGACCTTGTGATCCTCCCGCCTTCGACTCCCAAAGTGCTGGGATTACAGGCATGAGCCATCGCGCCGGCTTTTTTTTTTTCTTTTTAAATTGACCGTCTGCCTCTCTTTGTCCCTCCTTTCCTTTCACTAGGAGATTGTGAGAAGTAAATAATATTTTCTGGCTGGGTGTGGTGGCTCATGCCTGTAATCCCAGCACTTTGGGAGGCCAAGAGGGGCAGATCACCCGAGGTCAGGAGTTCAAGACCAGCCTGACCAACATGGAGAAACCCTGTTTCTGCTAAAAATACAAAAAATTAGCTGGGCTTGGTGGTGCATGCCTGTAATCCGAGCTACTTCCGAGGCTAGGGCAGGAGAATTGCTTGAACCTAGGAGGCGGAGGTTGCAGTGAGCTGAGGCTCCACCATTGCACTCCAGCCTGGGCAGCAAGAGTAAAAGTCTGTCTCCAAAAAAAAAAAAAAAAAAAGAATGTTTTCTGAATGTAGATAAATTGCTTAAGTCTCTTAAGGTAACTGTATTTACTAATATCCTATAGGGACAGGTTTTCTGTTGTGGCCTGGGTGTAATTATTCACATGGTCATGTCATCTACAGGGAAAGGAGGGGGCAAAAATGCACTTGCGTGTATTCATGAATCAGGGGTGTGTATTAGTGTATTTGTGCATCCCCAGGGACTGGAAGGAAGATTTAGAGGGCAACTTGTAAATCTGGATAACATTGTGGGCTGTGGGGCTGGCAGGAAGCTGTCCTGGATAGGGCACAGTGTGGCCAGGACAACAGGGAGGAGAGGCACTGGCCAGAGGGGATTTGTCAGAGGTCATGCCTTCCTTCCCTAGCAGGGCATGTGCTCCAGATCTCGTGCCACTTGGCATGCAGAGCCTGGGTGCAATCTGCAGAAACTTGGTGGGCTGTGCCCCAGCCAGGGTGTGGGTGTGGACCTGGTCTTCCTGGAGCTGGTGGGGCCTCTGGGAGATATTTAGGGCTGCACCCTGGACCTCTTCTATTCAATGCACTGGCAAACACACAAACAACAAAAAACCAGGGTATTCAATATGTTCTATTGATTTTTAAATGTTGGCTGCAGCTGCTACATTCCTCGAGAGTAACTGAGTCCCACACAAAAAACCTTAGGCTCAACAGATTCTGTATTAGATGATTGCATTTTTTTCTGAATAATCTCCTAACCACCAGGCCTCTGGCCAATTTCTTTTCCGAGTTCCTGTTCCTGCCAGAAAGGGCAAATTCATATCTCATGAGGTCCAAACTGGCCTCTCGCAAGTACAGCAAAGCTTTTCAACCTTGGCCTGGAAGCGGAGGCTTGAGATGTGGGACCCTTGGGCTATTCCCCCAGCCCCCCTCCCCGTAGTTTTCTGGTGAGTTAAAAAAATGTGTGCAGGGTCCTATCCAACACCACCCCCATCCCCACCCCGGGCGAGTTGATCTGTGGTCTCCTGGCATTTGTTATTTGCTGCCCAAGTGACCCTGGCCTCTGGGAATGAGGCCCTGGACCTTTGCTTTTAGGTCCCAGAGCTTCTGTGGGGTTTACACAATTCTCATAATTATATTTCAATTTTAAGAGCTAGTTCTGCATTTTAGGCTAGAAAGCAAGAAACGAGGGACAGGAAAGACACTTTTTGCCTAGTGTGCCTGCTGCCCCCAGCAACCAGCCTCTGGCGCTGCTGGTGTAAACGCGGGTTCTGAGGCCACACTGTGACTTACCATTGTTCGCGAGGCCCTAACCCGCAGCGCCGCCTGGGCTGAGTCATTCTAAATTCCTTTCTTTGTGTTTTCTGTCTGCGATCTCGCAGAAATGGTTGCTCTACTAGGCATCTTTCGTTAAACCAAAAAGGAAAAAAAATCTGGCCTTTGATACTTCTGATTCACGAATCAGCTAAAATATGAGTCAAACTCAGTTTCCTGAGAGCTATACATATTTACTGTACCCCACCCTACCGGGAAATAGCCACAGTCCATGTTTCGCCACTGAGTGGCTCAAATCTGGAGGATTTCTTTGGTGTCAGGGGTAAAACAATCCCTGCTGTGAGTGGTTTTTAGGACAGTGAAACTGTAATATATTCCAAGTTTCTGAAGACAAAGGGTGTGTGTGTGTGTGTGTGTGTGTGTGTGTGTGTGCGCGCGCGCGCGCGCGCGCGCTTTAACAAACAGTTCTTTAAAACGTATTTTTTAAAATACAAAGTCCTAATGGTGAAAGCTGTGGACATTGACACTGGGATAAGAGAGTGGAGAAAGTAGTGAACTGAATAGCATCCTCCAGGAGTGTCAGTGTTTTGTTTTCTGGTGTTTTTTTGGCAAGAAAATATGGGTCATTTGGCATGGCCAGTAGGCTGACATGAATATCAATAAGCGCCACTTTGTAGGCCGCAGAAGCCACCTTGCTATCCAGTCTGAGGAGTAAAGTTTGAGGGTGTTGTGGGGAGGAGCACTCCAACCTGAAGCCCAAGGGCCAGAGACCCTGCATTTGGGGTTCCAAAGTCCGGGGAATGGTTCTGGGGCTGACTTTGAGTTTTTGTATTTGTTTTTTACAATGTGTTCTTTTTCTGATTGTTACTATTATTTTTAACTACCCAAAGCAATCTACAGAGTCAATGCAATTGCTATCAAAATACCAATGACAGTCTTCACAGAAGTAGAAAAAAAAATCCTAAAATTAATATGGAACAAGAAAGACCCTAATTAGCCAAAGCTATCCTAAGCAAAATGAACAAAGCTGGAGGTATTATACTACCTGACTCAAAATATACTACAAAGTGATAGTAACTGAAACAGTATGATATTGGTATTAAAAATAGACATAGACCAGTGGAACAGAATAGATAACCCAGAAATAAATCCACGTATTTATAGCCAACATTTTTTTTTATAAAGGCACCAAGGACGTATACTGGGGAAAGGACACCTCCTTCAATAGATGATGCTGGGAAAACTGGATACCCATATGCAGAAGAATGAAACTGGCCCCCTCACTGAGTCTGGACACATTGCCTATGAGTTAGCCCTGCTCCTCATGGAGCAGAGAGAGAGAGAAAAATAAAATTCTTACCATATACTAAAATCAACTAGTCTGGGTGTGGTGGCTTATGCCTGTAATCTCAGCACTTTGAGGGGCTAAGGCAGATGGATCACTTGAGCCCAGGAGTTTGAGACTAGCCTGGCTAACATGGTAAAACCCCATCTCTACTAAAAATACAAATATTAACCAGGTGTGGTGACACATGCTTGCAGTCCCAGCTACTCGGGAGGCTGAGGCATGAGAATTGCTTGAACCCGGGAGGTAGATGTTGCAATGAGCCAAGACCACACCACTGCACTCCAACCTGGGCAATAGAGTGAGACCCTGTGTCCAAAAAACCCCCAAAAAACAAAAAACACTGTATGTGAATGTTCTAGCAGCATTATTTACAACTGCCAAAAAGTAGAAACATCAACTAATGAACAAATTAAAAAAAAATCCATTCACTGAAATGTTATTTGGTAATAAAAAAGGAATGAAGTACAGATACATGCTACAAGAGGATGAACCTAGAAAACATGCTAAGAGAAATAAACCACTCACAACAGATCGCATATTTTATAAGAAAGTCCAGAATAGTCATATCTTTTTTTTTTTTTTTTTTGAGACAGAGACTCGCTTTGTCGCCCAGGCTGGAGTGCAATGGTGAGATCTCAGCTCACCACAAACTCTGTCTGCCAGGTTAAAGAGATTCTCCTTCCTCAGCCTCCCAAGTAGCTGTGATTACAGGCACATCCCAGCTCATTTTTGTATTTTCAGTAGAGATGGGGTTTCACCGTGTTGGTCAGGCTGGTCTCAAACTGTTGACCTTGTGATCCACTTGCCTTGGCCTCCCAAAATGCTGGGATTGCAGGTGTGAGCCACTGCGCCCAGCCGAGAATAGTCATATCTACAGGAGACAGAAATTAGGTTAGTGGTTGACCGGGGTTGGGGGAAAGAGAGGGAATGAAGAGTGACTGTGAATGGATATGTGATTTCTTTTCAGGGTGATGAAATGTTCTGGAATTAGACATTTAATAGTTGTACAACCCCGAATACACTAAAAAAAAAAATCACTAAATTGTACACTTTTTAAAAAAAGAGTTGGGATTTTGCTATGTTGTCTAGGCTCAGGTCATCCTCCCTACTCAGTCTCCTGAGTAGCTGGGACCTACAGGTGCACTCCATCACGCCCACTTGAATTGTACACTTTTATTTTATTTTATTTTATTTTATTTTATTTTATTTTTTTTGAGACAGAGTCTCAATCTGTCACCCAGGCTGGAGTGCTGTGGTGTGATCTCAGCTCACTGCAACCTCTGCTCTTGGGTTCAAGCGATTCTTTTGCCTTAGCCTCCCAAGTGGCTGGAACTACAGGTGTGCACCACCATGTCTGGCTAATTTTTGTATTTTTAGTAGAGATGGGGTTTCACTGTATTGGCCAGACTGGTCTTGAACTCCCAACCTTGTTATCTGCCTGCCTCAGCCTCCCAAAGTACTGGGATTACAGGTGTGAGCCGCTGTGCCTGGCAATTTATTTAATTAATTTTTTTTTTTTTAGACATAGTTTTGCTCTTGTTGCCCAGGCTGGAGTGTAATGGTGTGATCTCGGCTCACTGCCTCCACCTCCTGGGTTCAGGCAATTCTCCTGCCTCAGCCTCATGAGTAGCTGGGATTACAGGCATGTGCCACCATGCCCAGCTACTTTTTTGTATTTTTAGTAGAGACAGGATTTCACCATGTTGACCAGATGGTCTCGATCTCTTGACCTCGTGATCCACCCGCCTCGGCCTCCCAAAGAGCTGGGATTACAGGCTTGGGCCACCGTGCCTGGCCTCAAACATGATTTTTAATGGAGATGGTGTAAAATAGGAGTAAAGAGATTTTTGCTCTAACATCAGAGAAGCTTGTCTTTGCTATTAGCTATGTGACTGTTTTAGTTTACTCCTTTATAAAATGGTGGTGCTGGTATCCGTATGGTAGGACTGTAATGAGAATTAAATGTTTCATGTAGACTCTCCTGCAGTTGCTGGCACTAGTTCTCTACTTTGGGAAATTTATCTATCTATCAATCTATCTGTCTGTCTGTCCGTCCATTCGTCCGTCCGTCCGTCCGTCTGTCTGTCTGTCTATTTAATTGAGATGGAATTTCACTCTTGTTGCCCAGGCTGGAGTGCAATGTCGCAATTTCAGCTGACTGCAACCTCCACCTTCCGGGTTAAAGTGATTCTCCTGCCTCAGCCTCCCAAGTAGCTGGTATTACAGGTGAGTACCGCCACACCTGGCCAATTTTTGTACTTTTAGTAGAGACTGGTTTCACCATGTTGGCCAGGCTGGTCTTGAACTCCTGACCTCAGGTGATTAGCCTCCCAAAGTGCTGGGATTACAGGTATGAGCCACCCTGTTCTGCCATAACTTTTATTTATAGTAGTGTAATACTAGATAATACTACATTCAGTTTTGAACATATCTCTTCACTATTTCCTCATCTACTTTAGTTTGTATTCACTTGACAGTCTCAGGTAGTCCTGGTTGAATCCACTTCACCCTTGTTCCTCTTCTTTCCCAGTCTACTCGGACTCACAGTGGAAGAACTGGGGAAAGATTTAATACCGTGCACCCCGAGCCTGCCTAAACTTCTGGCCAGTCTAAACCTAGAGAGAATCTCACTGCCATTCTCCTGATGAGCTTTCACAGGTTCCATTTTACTGAGTGGGTCAAAAAGCAAAGGGCAGGCCGGGCACGGTGGCTCGTGCCTATAATCCCAATGCTTTGGGAGGCCAAGGCAGGTGGATCACCCAAGGTCAGGAGTTCTAGACCAGCCTGGCCAACCTGGTGAAACCCCATCTCTGCTAAAAATACAAAAAATTAGCCAGATATGGTGGCGCATGCCTGTAATCCCAGCTACTTAGGAAGCTGAGGCAGGAGAATCATTTGAACCTGGGAGGTGGAAGTTGCAGTGAGTTGAGTTTGCGCCATTGCACTGTAGCCCAGGCAACAAAAGCGAAACTCCATTTCAAAAAATAAAAAAGTAAAAGGCAGAAGAGGTCCTGTGTCCAAGGCAGCCACCCAGAAAGAGCAGAGGTAATGTATGTGAGCGCTGCACAAATGCTATATTGCGCTTCTCTGTAGCTGGTGGTGGTCAAAAGCAGAATCTTCAGTGGTGGGTCAGGCTGTGTGTGCAGGGGGACATCCTGTCTGGTCTAATGGTAGTGGGTTATTAGAACTTATTTAATATTAGTGGGAGTCCCTTCGAACCTATTCTGCTTTGGGGGTTATCCCATACAGAAAATTTTTTAAATTAAAAAAACCCAAAAAACAAAAAATTAGTGTCATTAAATTCTTCCCTGCTAAATTTGCTTGGGCAATATATATTTATTTTATATATTTATATTATCTATTATATGCATATATTATACAGCCCTTAGGAATGTCCTAGGATACACTTCCTATCGCTGATAGTAGACCAACTCAAAGCACTACAGGCATCTGAAATTCTGAATTATCTTTTTTTTTTTTTAAATACAGGGTTTCATTATGTTGCCTAGACTGGAATACAATGGCGTGGTCTTGGCTCACTGCAACCTCCTCTTCCTATGCCCAAGCGACTCTGTTGCCTCAGCCTCCTGAGTAGCTGGGATTATAGACTCTGGCCACCACACCTGGCTAGTTTTTGTATTTTTAGTAGAGATGGGGTTTCACCATGTTGACCAGGCTGATCTCAAACTTCTGACCTTAAGTGATTCTCTCGCCTTGGCCTCCCAAAGTGCTGGGATTATAGGCATGAGCCAACACGCCCAGCAGTAAAAAGACCAGACTCTTTATCCTATCCAGATCACTTTTAGTCTCAATAAAACTTCTGGGGAAAGTTCAAGTTTCAGACTGTGGAGTGAAGGCTATAGAAAGTGCTTAACACAAGGGGCTATTTGTGGTGCTCTAAAGCGTGATTGGGACAACGATGCCCACTTGATCTGAGAGGGTGTCCCCTCTCACTGTTGGACATGTTAGCATATTTCCGTTGTTTCTGACAGTGAGCGTGCTTAAGAAAAAGATTTAATACAATCTATACATATATTCCTACCCTCTATCAAAGTCTAGATGATGACGGCCTGAGCAGATAGTTTCAATACTTCTTAAGCTCCGTTGTGCAACAATGGCCTCTCACTCACGCGAACAGGACTGGCAGTGAAGTAAAACTTCTAAGTTTCCATCTCCCCCAACATCAAGATAAAGTGAAAATAAACAGGCGCTTGGAAAATTACTAGTGTTCTTCCTGCTCCAGGCACGTTAAGAAAAAGGGGGCAGAGAATTCCTTACCTTTCATTTCTTTTCAGTATTGCTTATGCTCAGCAACAGCTTTCCACTGCAGAACTCCTAGAAAGAATTTTCTATATTATCCTTAGAGTGAAAATTTTATAGTTGCCTTTTCTACTCATGGTTCCTCTAAAAGGCAGAGGCATCTGAAAAGGCTTTCTGATCCATCTTAATTTACATGTCTATGAGAAAGATACTTTATTCTTTAACTGAAATTAGACATTTACCCCATGTCTCTTCTGAGGTAGTAACATGCTTTTACTGAGAGGAACCAGGTAATTTCCTATAGTGCTCTTCCTGCCTTCAAATTTAAATATTACATCAGTCCTTTTCTGCTTGGGGGCATCTGTCTCTCTCTCTGTCTCTCTCTCTCT
>CAUYOR010121650.1:0-13591 GCA_963573925.1 Callimico goeldii
TGTGTGTGTGTGTGTGTGTGTGTGTGTGTGTGTGTGTATGTGTATATATATGTGTGTGTATATATATGTATATATAAGAAATGAAAATATACATCCTTGCAAAAACCTACACACAAATGCTTATAACAACTTTATTCATAATTGTCAAAAATTCAGAACAACCCTAATGTCTCTAAACTGAGGAATAGATAAGCAAACTGTGATAACCACACAATGCCACACTGCTCACCAGTAAAAAGGAATTAACTGCTGGTATATGCAAAATCATGAAAGAATCTCAAAAGTGTTTTACAGAGTGAAAGAAGCCAGACCCAACAGATCAGAGACTGCATGATTCCATTTCTACAACATCCTGGAAGAGGCAAGTGTATAGGAAGGGAAAGCACATCCATGATTGTCAGGGGCTGGGAACATGCAGAGGAGTTGACTATGAAGGAATGTGGTAGATTAGATGCACACGGACTGTGCTGTACTGTGCTTTTCACTGAGGTTTCAAAAATGTTCACAACAAGGTGGGTTGTCCTCTATACAGTGGACATGTAGGTGTGTGCCTGATTTTGTAGATAAAATACTGTAAACATCCTCACAAATGCTGAGGAAGGGTTTTAAGCAAATATTGACTACCACACAAGGGAAGTATTTTTCTATTCAATTTACCATAAACTTTGGAAATAATTACATTTCCAGCTTTACCAAAAGCCTTCTTGCCATTACATAGGATAACCATATGGCTTTTCTCCTTAGCCTCTAAAGTAGGTGAGTTAAATGAATAGACCACTTGATGTGGAATTAACTGTACCCTCCCAGAGTAAAACCACAATTGTAATATATTATAAATAAAATATATTAACTATAAAAAAATAAAGAATTTTAACACCAAGAAATATCACCTGTTTTCTCCTTAATAGTATAAAAATCTTAGAAAGCTTGAAAACTGGCCATTTTATATGAGTCTATTCCAATTGTGTTCTAGGTTTTAGAGTTTATTTTCTAAATTCAGATTGGTTATTATAAGGTTAAACAATATTTTTTATAGATAAACCCACATGTTTACCAGTTATTGCTATCACCATTTCAATTGAAATAATTTTCTTTCTTCCTGATGTAAATATTTGTTTTTTAAGTGAAAAGCACTATGTTTTCATTTATCTAAGCAGAGTATTAGAATTGCCTTTATTGTCAAATCATAGTTCAGCTAAGTATAAAGTTATGGTTTCACAATTGTTAATTTTCATGTTCTTCTAGGATATTATCACATTGCCTTCTTATTTTGATAGAATATTTCATTTTTATTATAATTCCTTTTTAATAAACTGCCTCACCTCACAAAACTAATTGTTTTTTATATTTCAGTACATCAAATTAAAAACAATCTCTACATTATTATTCTTAGATCAAACCAATATCACTCATTATATTTTAACTGTCTAGTTTATTGAGTTCTGACAATCGTTAATACATGATACTTACCACACTCCCAAATAATATAGAAAAACGTTTCATCACAATTTCATCAACATTATGTTGAGTGAAAGAAAATGAACTAAAACCAATATGTCCTATAATTTTATTTACAGAAGAGGATAATTTAATTTAAATTATTAAATTATACTTAATAATTATTTTTATCAATATATACTTTATCAAAAATATATATTTTATCAATAAATTATTCCTATAATCACAAATTAAATTTACTCTTCTATAAAAATTATGAGTATATATAATTATATTCATCTATAAAAAATTACAGAAGAGTATAATTTATGATTATAGGAATGATAATGAGGCTGCCTGTGTGGAAATGCAAATGAATTAGAAAAGTGCACAAGAGACACTTGTTTTTCTACATAATGGCAACACTATCTTATTGATGACACTGTGTATACAATACTCAGAAGTCATTGAACTGAATAAATAAAACCTATGTATTATATTGTTTTTAGATTATACTCTTACTGTATTACATTATATTACCAAACAAATAAAAATATATTTAAAAATAAAAAGCAGCCACAGACTAGTAGAAAATAGACAACAAATCTGTCTCCAGATTATATGAGAGATACATACAACGCAATAATAATTTAAAAGTTCTATAAAATATAGGCAAAATATTTAAAGGAATATTTCACCAAAAAAGATGCAAATAGGGCATTTGAAAAGTTACTCAAAGTCATTAATCTCTGAGAAAGACAAATTACAAAGAAATTTCTTTTTACACCCACTAAAATAAATGAAATTAAATACCCTGACAATATATAATATTGGCCAAAACAGGGAACAGCTGGAATTTACCTTAATTGTACAAACACATTGGAATACTATTTTGCACATTTTAAAAAGTAAAATACTCATTTAATCTATGTTCTAGCAGTTACATAATATTTATCAAGAAAAATGAAAATTTACATCCTATGATAGATTGGTAAATTCATAATTATTTGCCCCAGACTAGAAACCATCCAAACGTCCATCAACAGAATAATGAACAAATTGTGTTATGTCCCTACAGTAAAATATTAGTAACAGAATAGGAAAAGTTTTGCTGATATAGTGAAAACATATTCGGAATCTATTATGTTGAAGAAAAGAAGGCAAATCAAAGAGATTATATACTGCATGATATCATTTATATACAATTCTAAAACGAGCGTAACTAATCTATCATGAATGGAAGCTGTTCAGTGGTTACATGTTGCCAGGAATTGGGAGGAGTTGACCAGAAAGAAGTTAAGAGAACTTTTTGGAGTGACAGAAAATTCCTTATATTATTTGAGGTAACGATTGCAAGGTTCATAAGTGTATTGGATTACCTGAAGTCAGGAGTTCTGGACCAGCCTGGCCAACATGAAAAAAACCCACCTCTACTAAAAATAAAAAAATTAGCTGGATGTGGTAGTGGGTGCCTGCAACCCCAGCTACTCAGGTGGCTGAGGTAGGAGAATGACTTGAACCCAGGAGGCAGAGGTTTCAATGAGCTAAGATCACACCTGGGTGATAAGAGCGAAACTCCATCTAAAAAACAAACAAAAAAAAAAACCTCATCCAATTTAAACATCAAAAAATATGAATTTCACTGTTTTAATGTATTAAAAACTGTCTGAAACTAGATGTTTTTACATTTTATAATTATCTATGGCAAACTGCATTGCATAGTAATAAAAGTTGTTTTTTATGTAATACATTACTTAGTCCTTTTGATGAAATTATTTTGATAAAAGTAGTGTGAATATATGTGGTAAGTCAGTATAATAATAAGTTATTCTTATTGTGTAAGAATAACTGTTCGCTGTTAGTTTGTTGATATGAGCCACTAAATCTTAACCTACTTTAATATAACAGCATATATTTGTATAAAAATCTAAATTCAACATTTGCCTTAGAGATTTTTTATAAAAAATAAAATCTTGGAAGATATACATTTGTATGAGAATTTTTAAAGTTAATTATGTTAGTTTAGTAGTCTAAATAATTTATTTCATCACTAATTTGAATTAAATATATTTAAAAATCAATTTTTGGTATTCATATTTTAATAGTGCTGATGTACATGATCACATGATCATATAACAAGTTGTTTTCAAAATTATATAACACAGAAATATCTAATAGAAACCTATTGTCTCAAAAATAAAACAATACAATAAAGTTGAAACCTCAACACAATCAAACGTAAGACCTTCAAAATGAGAATGCATTTTGTTAGCCAAATTAACCTAATCAAATTAACCAATCATAGGAATGTAATCATGCTGTCATCAAGATACTCATTACCTCAGGTTAGCTTTCTTCCAATTCTTCATAAGTATTAAACGGTATATTTTGGTAGCATTCAGAGTTGTGAGCTTAATTTTGAGTTGTACCGACAATTGTAACCCTCTGCTAAATCTGTGTTTCATTGATTCCAGAGGGACTCGAGGCTTTGCTGGAATGAGCTGTCAGACATCAATCCATCCTCACAGGTCTATTCTATTAAGAGATAAGTTAAATATTTCAAATTTTATCCCAAATCAACACTTTGTAGTTGTATTATTTAATTGTTATTGAAAGTGTTCCTCCTATAGGTGATTTTTCCTGTTCAAAAATTTACTAAAAGAACATTCAGAATAAACGATTTTATTTTTTGTAACTTCTGGTAATCCATCAACCAACTTAAATAATAATTTTGTTCTGAATATTTTATTAGAAAATTCATATAATATAAATAATTGTTTACACTTTTGATTAATAAATACATTGCTAAAAAGACAAACATTGTTGATTACCTTACACATGCATAATATATTGTGTATAATATTAAATTACCCACATAAAAGGAAATAATAAATCTCAGCACTTAACAACATTATAAAAATATAACTCAATGTTAATTTTAAGATGTTAATAAAATGAAATAGGTAATAAAACAAAGCTACTGTTTGTCATTGTCATTTTTAGCAATGAAGTAGATTGATTATAGATTACAAGCTCAGCCCTTAGAGATGATAATTTGTCATTTTTCAATTATGGAAAAAATAATAGCAATAACATTAACATTCTTGGCACTCTGGTGCAACATTAAAGAAAACTCCTAAAAGGAGATTTCAAAATTCTTCAAAGATGAATTGAAAATACTTTTTGTATGAACAAAAGGCAAGGGTCATTATGTAACAAGGTAATATTTTGTGCTGAAAGCTAAAAGCAAAAATAGATCAACTTAGTATAAAATTAGAGTATCAGCTAGATATGAATTTGTATGTGCATGTCTGTGTTTCCATCTGTGCAAGTGAGTTCACATTTTTTCTGTGTATATGCTGAAAGTGGCATTGCATTTCCTAGCCAAAGATCTAAAAAGTGTTATATTCTATAGGGTTTTGAAAATATAAAATTTGTTAATAGCCATGTGCCATTGATTTAATACAAAAATAGGTACTAAAGTAACCTTTACAAGTATTATTAAATCCATTTGTCTAAGGTATATTTGCTAACCAGGATGATTTAGGATGACCACAAAATGAAAGTATACCCATCAATGAGAAATTCTGCATTTATTTCCAAAGTTATAGAAAAAGGAAGTGTCATGAGTACAGTATTTTATAGTGCTTAACAAAAAATATTGTAAGTAATAATGTAGGAAATAAAATTTGAGATAGGATTAAAGGATAAGCAGGTCCACCGTCTATGTTTACCAGAAGAAAAATAATTTCTTTTATTGTGTTGTGATATATGTCACTTGAGAAAGATTTCAGATTAATATTGACATTGATTTGCTGCATTTGATGGAATTTGGAGTGGATCGAATTCTAATACACAAAAGCTAATATAAATAGAAAAGAATACCTTAGTGTTAAAAGAGACTTCAGGATTGTTCTTTTTGAGTTGGAGATGAAATGATTAATTTACTTTTAAAATATTTTGTAGCATTAGGAATTGTTTCTTGCACATCTGTTATCAAATCAAAGAGAAGTTTTCTTAATCTTTTAGAACATATGATGGTAAAAGGGTCAGATTTTTGGAACATCACTTACTCAAAATTGCTCCTTTTGCTTTGTTTTCATTATAGAACTGTTACAAGTATATAATCAAGGTTGAATTTTCTTTTTAAGTTATCCAGATATACCTCTGGCATCTCACTGTTTTTTCCAGAAGAGCTCTCAATGTCAAAATATGAAATGCAGCAAGAAATACCAATAGAAATGTTTGTATATTTTAGTAGCTTTCAGTTGATGACAGTGTCCTCTTTCTCATTGCACTTGGTCTCTGAGGAAACAAGTGTTGGTGAACATTTTTATGAAGTGCAGAGAAGTGTACAAAGTTCTAACCACTCTGGATGGAGGAAAGAGAGTAAATCTATACTTCGAAATAAAACTTAAAATGTGAATAAAGGAAATAAAATGCTGGGTAAAGCACATTAATGCTTTGGTATTTATGGTATATAGTGGTATAGAAATCCTGCACTCAAACATAGGAAAGATAAGATAGTTTTGAATGGTCTTGATAACAAAATGCTATAAACTATAACCTACCTATAACCTTTAGTTGTTTCAAATGATAATTATTCTTATTTTCTAAATTATAATATACTGCCATGTTCAACCTCTATGAACATACTCTAGAGATATTCAATTATAAGCCATATATGTATGTATGTATTTGTGTGTATATATGTGTGTATATATATATATATATATATAATTTAAAAGACAGAAGAATAAACTAATTTAAATTTTCAGCATTTAATTTATTTCAGTAGCAATACATGTTTAAGGAAAGAATATGTAAGTTGACATGCTCAACTTACATAGTCTTTCAAATAGTATTCATTATCTCTACAAATTTTTATCTACTAATACATTTTTCTAATCTGTATTTGTAATATTCTATCTGTTAATCTGGGTGATGATCTCCAAGAGTAAAGACTCTAGTTCATTAGTCATTCAGAATGCCTTTTGGTTAGTCAAAAGACAACTAATCATAAATATGTCTGAGCTTCCTTGTTGGTTTCTTACCACTCAAAACTCTCACAAGCCAGTGAAACATAATGTTTCACTTAAATCCAGTGGGAAATCTAAGGGAATTACCATTAAGAGAAAAATGAGGATTACAGGTATAACTGTCAGTTCACTAATTGATGAGGGCAAGATGGCCATCACTGCTAAAGTGCACAATTTCAAAATAATATTTTAAAAATATTGCCAGGTATATTAGTGAGTGTTCTCTAGAGGGAAAGAACTAATAGGATAGATGTATATATAAATAATGGGGAGTTTATACCAAGGAGTATTAACTCACACGATCACAAGGTGAGGTCTCACAATAAACCATCTGTAGGCTGAGCAACAAGGAAGCCAGTTCAAGTCATAAAGCTGAAGAACTTGGAGTCTAATGCTTGAAGGCAGGAAGCATCCAGCATGGGAGAAAGATGTAGGCTGGGAGATTAAACCAATGTAGTCTTTCCATATTCTTCTGCTGGCTTTATATTCTGGCTGTGCTGGCAGCTTTTTAGATGGTGCCTACCCAGATTGAGGGTGGGTCTGCCTTTCCCAGGCCACTGACTCAAATGTTAATCTTTTTTGGCCACACCATCACAGACACACCCATGAATGATACTTCACATCCTTTGATCCAATTAAGGTGACAGTATTAACCATCCTACCAGGCATGGTGGTTAATGCCTGTAATTCCAGCCACTCTAGAGGCTGATACAGGAGGATCCCTTCAACCCAGGAGTTGAAGACCAACTTTCGCAACAAAGTAAGAACCCATTTCAATATAACTTAAAAAAAAAATCAATAAACTCACTGGTCATACACGGTTTATAGAACCAATCATTGCTCTGAAAACTAATTTACAAGGATAGAGTACCAATTATTTATACAAGATTTCTTGTATATATGTTATCTTAATGACCAAATGTGCCAATGATGGAAATGTCCACACTTCAAAACAATTATAGCTAAAAGATGTGGAAAAATTATATAACTCAAACATAACTATTTTCTACTCCCTAAATAAATGCATCTAGAAAACATTAATCAGTATCTACAAAAACTATTAGGTGAAAAATTGGTGGCGAATTGTATAATGAATGGATTGAACCAAATAACATGGGAAGCCATTGATCATCTATTAAGAGCAACAGCGACAGAAGACAGACAAATTCCTAGGCAGACAGGGGCAGGTCCCCAGTGAAACCCAACCTTCAAGCCAAAGGGATTTTAAATTCTGAAAACTAAGCTGCCAGTTATGGGTGGAGTCCTCAACTGGAGTGAGAACTTCCTTGATGTCTTTTAGCCAATCAAAAAATGCTTTCTCCAGGTCCACTCATAGACCAATCAGCACACAGTCCTTTATTCTGAGCCCATACTCTGCCTTGCAAACTGCAACCTGCTTTGGGCCCTCTGTCACACGGAAGGCTACCTGCTCTTGAGTTCCCTCTCCACTGAGAGCTTTATTTCAGTCTCTCAAAAAGAGTATTTCCTGCCTTCCTGACTCTCCAGTGTCTGCATATCTTTTTCCTCTTGGTTGTGGGACAAGAATCTGGAACTTATGAAGCTTCAGGTGGCAGGAATGACCTGTAACATGCCACTGTTTACTGAGCTCAGGTGGCAGGAATAAAAGAGAGTTGTAACATTTCTTGGGGGTCAGACCTCTGGACCCCCCCGGGAAAGAGCTGTAAAACCCCCTGGGGCTTCATACTTGCTGGCATCTCTGAGTTTTCAGGCATCACCATGTTCCCCTTGTCTAGATGTCAGTGCCAAACATGGAAGCCACTCGTGGCATGCCTGGTCCAGTTGCAGGGTGAGCACAGATCCCTGGGTGGGTGCAAGATCTGGGCCAGGATGCAAGTCGAGAGCAGCATGCTAGGCTGAGCAGACGGAATGAGCCTGGTAGGCCCAAGGAAGGTCCCAAGCAGATGTCACAGCAGCCAAAGAGATTTCTGGCTGGTGAGTGGCACTGAATGAATCCTGTAACACTGTAACCTTCCCTCTTGCAACAAGGGAGAAAAGAAAAAAAAAACCTGCTGGGTGCTGTTTCCTTCCTCTCACCAAATTACAAAAGCTTCAACATGAGTAGGGCCATTAGACATTATATGCCTCTGGAAAAGTAACTACCCTGAGACTGCGACTATCTCTACAAGTGACTAAAGTACAAAATAACACCTAAGTTAATCAAGCCTCTTAATCAAATTCTTGATTTATAGGAAATACTAAGACAACAGACCAGGAGGCAATCAACTCAACCCAAATTATACAAAGCTTTATTTATTTATTTTGAGACAAGGTCTCACTTTGTTACCCAGGCTATAGTGTAGAGGTGTGATCATATCTCACTTTGTCCCCGACTTGCCCAGCTCAAGCAATCCTCCCACCTCAGTCTCCTAAGTAGCTGGGATTACAGGTATGTGCAACCAACCTGGCTAATTTTTTATTTCTTTTTTTGTGGATATGGGTTTTTTTCATGTTGCCCAGGCTGGTCTCCAACTATTGGGTTCAGGTAATCTGCCCTCCTCAGCTTCCCACAGGTATGATCCATGGTATCTGGCCTAAAATATTAAATATTTCAGAGGATAAATGACTGGGTTCTTCTTTCATCATATATGTTAGAATGAAAAAAGAGAGAGTAATGAGATAGTAGCTATAGATTGAAAACATTTATGAAACATCAATCAAATGCTACATGAAAACATTGTCAGAATACTTATTTTTACTAAATAATTCTAAAAATTCATATTTAGGATGATCAAGGGAACTTGGAAACAATAGATTATATTAAGAAAGTATTGCTATGTTTGCTGTACTATTTGAATGGTGCTTATATAACAATTAAAGTTTTTTGGTTAGAGTTGCATTTATTTTAAGATACTCTATACAGTGACAACCAAAAAATAGGAAAGAAGAGAGAAAGAGAGAGAGAGAGAATATGTGTGAGATGATAGATGAGACAAGAGTAGCAAAATAATAATAACTACTGAAGGTTTTTGAAGGGTGCATGAGAGTTTATTATACTCTTCTATTTGGTGCACATTTAGAAATTAAAAATTCACTAATAACCCAATAATCTAGCATATTCATACTTTAAAAACATTTACCATAAAAATTTAGAAATGAAGTTAATTTCAAACTTTAAAAATTTTTATATAATACATAATAAGGAAATCTTTACACTATAATGTCTATTTGTACCATATTTCTCACAGTCAAATTTTATAGGCAACAGTGCGTTTAACTTGCTCTATATAAATGATTATGAATACCTTGTGAAATATGATTACATGATTACCAATGTATATATTTTTAAAAATATTCTTATGCTCCCATTTGATAGTTTAGGTTAGAATTATAATTAGGAGCACTGAAGTTTAAGCTAGATTCAGAAGCTCATTTCTGCCTGCCAACTTCAAAGTTGCCATGGAATACTGCTTCTAAATTTACATGGAATTCAGCTTTAATTTTACATGTAAAACAAATGCTCAAGCAGCAATTAAGACTCAGGCATCTACATTAAACAAATGCCTTATTGAATAAAATTCCCACTGATTTGCTTTTGGGTAGTGTATGTTGAGGGATGGAGGAAATACTGCCTTTCTATAACAGAGTAACTGGCCCCTCTCCATGTCATATAAACTTGTAAAGTGTTGTAAGTCCGCAATAAATGTGCTTATTTCAAGGACTTCTTAGAAAATGTTGACAAGACATACATATCAGTAACTGAAGATAATTATAGAGTGACATCTCCAGAACTGTAAAATGAAGGTAATTCAAACAATTGAAATACACATGAAGATGCCTCAATAACAATTTTATCATATTTTTTATTAGCTTAGATTATGATATGTAAGAAAAAAATAGCTCAATTGGCTTTTTAAAATTAAATAACTTTCTTATTCTTAAAAATGTGTTGTATGTGGACTCTTCCCATTAATCTTGTTGTAATCTCCAACCCCTTGATGGCCCAATGAATATATCCTGAATCCTCATTAACAATAGAGGAAAATGTTATCGACTTTCAAAATATACAACTGTATTAATATTTATTAGCATTGACTGGCACCATATACAATGAAATCATTTCATAAGAAAGCTAGTGACTACAAGATTTTGATTTAGGGTTTTCATTCACTTAAAAGATCACTTAATGACTATGGAGCAATATATATTTTTAAAATTATCATTGTACCCCCTGGGATGACTGTTAAAGTCAAATGGTGCAGGCTATCACATTCATCAAATATCTCTATGTATCATTTCAGATCCTTTGCAACAAGGGTATTGATTATTATGGGTCACTATATAATTAAAATTTGAGATTATCATTACCTGCCATTCACTTTGCACAAAAAGGTCATATCTCCATTGACAGCTTGGATAGCCTTAAATCAATTTCAAAGATTCTCTTATTCCAGTTGCTTTATATTTAAGGTTCTGTATGGTAGTCATACTTACATTAACTCTTACAGCTGACTTTTCTGTGATTATTTCAGTGTGAATAGTCCCAGCATGATAAAAATCTCTTTTAAGTGTAGGAATTTTTAGTGGCTCCAGAATCAGAGATTTATTGCCTAAAAAAACTAATCAAACTATCTGGAAACCCCTGAAATAAAATGGAAATTAAAGACATATTTTTAATTTAAAATTGGGAAACTAAGACACACAGAATGTTTCTAAGCAAAGCCAGAAGACAAATTTGTTTTCCATTATTACACATAATTTTTGGGGCCGGAACCTATCTTCATCATGAGTAAGTTACCATGCATTAGAGAGATTTAAAAAGTTTAGAAGAATAGCCCTTTATCTCAGATTCTATAGCTTGATATCTTTATGACTTTTTTCAAATCACTTCTCTTAGTTCCTCTTCTACCTTGAGGTAAAATAAGTTTTCTTGCATAGAAATAGGCCATAAGGCACACCATTTGACGAAAATCACATTGCCTTATCTTTTGGGCTTGCAGTTGACAAATAGCTTTCAGTTGACCTTCAGAGACTGCCTCAATTTCAGAAAGATGCTTTAGTGGAGATCACTCTATTGGAGATGGCTCACATCTACAGACAGACAAATGCAAGAACAAAAGTCCTTATTTTAATTGCAATGCATTTGGAATGCTTCTAATAAGCTGCTTTAGCTTTTGAACTTTCTGTAGGGTCAACTGAGGATGTTATTGGTGCCTGAACAACAACTAGACTTCTCACTTAACCCAATCCCACTCCACTGTGCTCCAAACCAGAGCTCCTGCCAAGAGTACTCCCACATAAACATAATAATAAATTCAACAATCTTTGCTGAGAGACTCTTCCCAGTGGATTCAACCTGCAACAACAGTGAAAATCAATGAAGAAAACCTGGTTTACAGCTTTGATAAAGTAGGTACCACAGAAAGGAAAAAAAATCTGACAAATCATTTCTCAATACAGTCTTTTGCCTCTGTCTAGGAGCACATAACAGAGTCATTTAAACTTCTTCATCCTATTTTAATGGTATTTATAAAACTTGGAGGTTTGTTGTGTTTTCAAAGAAAATTTAATTTTCCCTAGCCATTTTAAATTTTTAAATATTTCAAAATAAAACAATGTATTTATCAGTGAAGACAGCAATTTATTTTTTTAAGTTGAAAATATGGATTCATGCCTATGAATATTATTATTGTTATCATAGTGCTTCATACCACTACAAATATACTACACAAACATATCACTACTCATATTCTTTGAAAACATTTCATATTTTATAATAAAAAGAAATATAATTGTGAGTATGATAGATGTAGAAAGCAGATGAGGAAGGGTCCCCAGAGAATCTCTGATGTACCCATGTGTTTACATCAAATGCTTTTGTGCAAATGAGGGAACCTGCCCAGGGTATGGTTTAGGAATGCCAGCAATGAATTACAGCACCCTGGAAGAGTGAGATGGAGCCACTGGGAAGTTTGTGCATCATGAAGAGACAGGGAGGAGCCTGGCCTCTTCAGATTGTGTGGTGGTCTGGTATTCAATCTGTGAGGTGGGAGCTTTTTGGTAGGAATTCTTTATTTTCAGTGGAAGCTTTCCTTCAATAAATTTTGCTCTCCTCACCTTTAACATGTCTGGATGTGTATTCATCCATTTTCACACTGCTGATAAAGATATTCCTGAGACTGGGTACTTTATAAAGAAAAAGAGATTTAGTGGACTCAAAGTTTAATGTGGTTGAGGAGGCCTCACAATCATGGTGGAAGGCAAAGGGTATGTCTTACATGGTGGCAAGTAAGAGAGAATGAGAGCATAGCAAAAGGGAAACCTCCTTGTAAAACCATCAGATCTCATGACACTTATTAACTACCATGATAATAGTATGAGTAAAACCACCCCAATGATTCAATTGTCTCCCACCATGTACCTCCCACAACATGTGGGAATTATGGAAGCTACAATTCAAAATGAGATTTGGGTGGGGATGCAGTCAAACCATGTCATTTTGCTCCTGGCTCTTCAAAATCTTAAGTCCTCACTGTAAGATTTATTGCTGAGGTAAAATGAGGAAACTGAGGCAAGTATAAGAAAGTAAGAAGCTAATTTATTCAGCTCCCGGGCGAGGTTCAGTGGTCCAAGGGGAGGCCAGAGAAGTCGCACCCAGCTGTTCAGGGTGTGGGGTTTTATGTGGAGGGCAGGCAATTGATTGGGTATTGGGGAAACAAAGAGAAGGCATTTCTATTGGCTGTTGAGGAGCAGGAAGTACATGGAGTTAAAGTAGGAAGTACATGAAACTAGCTGTCATTGGTAGGCAGGTGGGACCCTGGGTAAGTGGGCCTTGATTGACTACTGGGGAAACAAAGAGAAGGCATTTCTGTTGGCTGTTGAGGAGCAGGAAGTACATGGAGTTAAAGTAGGAAGTACATGAAACTAGCTGTCATTGGTAGACAGGAGGGACCTTGGGTATGCGGGCCTGCTGGGGGCATACGGGGCAGGCTGTTGCCGGGCAGGGTACGGTGGGGCTTCTTTTTTTTTTTTTTTTTTTTTTTGAGACGGAGTTTCGCTCTTGTTACCCAGGCTGGAGTGCAATGGCGCAATTCTCGGCTCACCGCAACCTCCGCCTCCTGGGTTCAGGCAATTCTCCCGCCTCAGCTTCCCAAGTA
>CAUYOR010121652.1:0-23899 GCA_963573925.1 Callimico goeldii
CACACCACACATACACCACACACACCACACATAAACCACACCACACACACCACACACCACACACACAACACACACACACCATACACACTACACATATACCACACACCACACACACCACACCACACACACCACACACCACACACACACTAGACACACTAGACACACCACACACACACCACGCACCACAGACACCACACAACCACACACACACCACACCACACACACACCACACACACAAGAATGAATGAATGACCAGCGCCATGGCTCAAGCCTGTTACAGATCACTTCAGCCTGGGAGTTGGAGATCAGCCTGGGCAACATGGCAAAACACCATCTTTACAAAAAAAATTAGCTGGGTGTGGTGGCACAGGCCTATAATCCCAGCTACTTGGGAGGCTGAGGTGAGAGGATCACCCGAGCCTGGGAGGTCAAGGCTGCAGTGAGCCGTGATTATGCCAGCCTCAGTGACAGAGTGAGGCCCTGCCCCCACAAAAAAAAAAAAAAAAAAAAACCAGAATACTTCTTCAGACTGAGTTTTCTTCTGTTTTATGAGCAGGTGGACGTGGATGTGAGAGTTAGGTGTGTGATGTGTCGCATACGCAGATTAAGTCAAAATCCTCACCGCGACTATCACGTAACCAAAGCTGGGCTCAGCTTCTCAAAGGATGAGACATGGGGGATTTGATGGGAACCATCCTCTGGGCCCGGACTCTCTCCTGAGCTTGTCACCCGCCTGCCAGTCCCCCGGCCATGCCACAAGACCTGTCACCCCTCCACTCTTCAGCCTGGGCAGAGCCTCCCTGACCTCTGGCCCCAATCAGAGGGACACTCCCGGACGTGGGTTTCAGGAACCCATCTAAAGATTGGGTAAGAGGTGCTTGTGCAAGCCGGTGGTTTCCACTTTGCTGCTTTCTACAAATCTGAAGAATGTCAAACGGACCTGTCAGCTGGGAGATCAGTGAAAATCGCTTCGAGTGACAGATGGCCCTGTGACATTTGCATACTATCCAGAGGAGTATAAGAATTCCACTCCAAGCGACTTCATGAAAACAAGGCTTCTCTGCACTTACAGCAGCAAAGAATTGATGCGAAAATTGGTCTCATTCTAGCGATAAGTGACAGTTGTTCACGAATACACAAATTAATGGGGGGTGGGGAGGAAGTCCCACTCATCTCATGATACGACGTATTTCTAAGCAAATAAAAGCCACAGTGAGAAACCACTACGAAAGGCTGCAGCTTTTCAAAACTGAAAATACCAAGGTGCTGGCAAGGACGCAGAGCTGGTGGGAAAGCAGCCTGGCACAGCGACTGTGAAACTGGCAGGCCCCCAGGAACTGAAACGCAGAGCTCTGGTGTGACTCAGCAGTCCCACTCCTGGGTGTACACCCAAGGGAAAGGAACGCGTGCACTCACACCCAAGCCTCTATGTGAACGTTCACAGCATCCTTGCTCATAGGTGCCGATATGGTGTGGCTGTGTCCCCACCCAAATCTCATCTCGAGTTGTAGCTCCCATAATTCCCATGCGTGTGGGAGGGATCTGGTGGGCGGTGACTGAATCCCGGTGGCAGTTTCCCCCATGCTGTTCTCGCGGTCGTGAATACGTCTCACAGGATCTGATGGTTTGATACGGGGTCTCCCCTTCCGCTTAGCTCTACTCTCTCCTCCGTCGCCACATAAGACATGACTTTGCTTGTCCTTTGCCTTCTGCCGTAAGTGTGAGGCCTCCCCGGCCATGCGGAACTGTGAGTTCGTTAAACCTTTCTTTAAAACTGATCCGGTCTTGGGTATGTCTCTATCGGCAGTGTGAAAACGGACTCACACAACCGCCAAAGGCTGGAACCACTCTAAATGTCCCTCAATAAGTGAATGGACAAAAAACAGTGGTGTGTGCACCCCATAGAGTTCTGCTCGGCAGGGAAAGGAAATGAACTATTGCTACACAGAACAACAGGCATGCATCCGGAGAAGGTGCTGAGTGAAAGAAGCCAGGCTCAGAGGGCAACAGGCTGTAGACGCCATTTAGAACATTCTGGAAAAGGTAAAAATAGCCAGTGGCCAAGGGCTGAGCATGGGGGTGGGAGCTTCCCTACTAAGTGAGAGGAAGGCAGCACAGGACTCACGCCTGTAATCTGGCACTTTGGGAGGTTGAGGTGAGAGTAATACCTGAAGCCAAAAGTTCGAGACCAGCCTGGGCAACACAGCCAGACCCCCGTCTCTACAAAATACTAAAAATTAGCCAGGCGTGATGGCACACACCTGTGGTCCCGGCTACTTGGAAGGTTAAGTCAGGAGGCTTCTCTTGAGCCTGGGAGTGTAAGGCTGCAGTGGGCCAAGATCGAACCACGGCACTCCAGCCTGGGCAACAGAGTGAGACTTGTCTAAAAAAAATTATGGCAGTTCACTGTAAAACAAAAAAAAAAGAGAAGGCATGAGGGAATCTCGGGGGATGATGAAATTGTTGTGTCTTCATTGAAGGGGTAACGACTCTACTCTATCCACATGTCAAAATTCATGGAATTGTACACACACACCCCCCTCTGATCTGTAAATAACATACATAAAATTCATACCAAAAGGACATGCATCCCCATAAAATTTTGCTTCCTTGATATGTAACATAAAATACAGGGATATAGTTTTGATCAATTGTGTCGTGAGAGTTGAAAGGCAATCCAGATGGTATAGACTAAATGTTTTGTTGACCCAAAATTCCTGTTGAAGCCCTAACCCCTAGTATGGCTGTGTCTGGAGATGGGGTGCGTAAGAAAATAATTAAGGTTAAACGAGGCCCTGATCTGATAGGATCAGCATCCTCAGAGAAAGAGACACTGGCCAGACGCAGTGGCTCATGCCTGTAATCCCACTTTGGGAGGTTGAGGTGGGTGGATCACAAGGTCAGGAGTTCGAGACTGGCCTGGCCAATGTGGTGAAACCCCATCTCTACTAAAAATACAAAAACTAGCCAGGCGTGGTAGCAGGTGCCTATAATCCCACCCAGCTACTCGGGAGGCTGAGGAAGGAGAATCACTTGAACCCAGGAGGCAGAGGTTGCAGGGAGCCAAGACCACACCATTGCACTCCAGCCTGGGTGACAGAGCAAGACTCTGTCTCAAAAACGAAAAGAAGAGAAACCACAGAGCTCTCGCTCTCCCTCTCTCTTTCCCACTCCACATCGAGGAGAGGCCGTGTGAGGATAGGGAAGGCAGCCGTCTGCAAGCCAGGAGGAGAGGCCTCACCAGAACTCAACGCTGCTGGCAGTCTGGTCAGATTTCCAGCCTCCAGAGCTGTGAGAAATAAATGGTGTAAGTCACCTGTTGATGGTATTTTTTCTTTCTGAGACAGTGTCCTGCTCTGTCTCACAGGCTGGAGTGCAGTGACACGATCACAGCTCGCTGCAGCTCAACCTCTTGGCTTCAAGAATCCTCCTACCTCAGCCTCCAGGGTAGCTGGGACCACAGGTGTGTGCCCACCATGCCTGGCTTTTTTTTTTTTTTTGGTAGAGATGAGGGTCTCACCATATCACCCAGATTAGTCTTGAACTCCTGGCCTCAAGCAATCCTCCCACCTTGGCCTCTTAAAGTGCTGGGATTACAGGCGTGGGCCACCATGTCCAGCCTTGATGAAGTTTGTTATGGCAGCGCCAGACCAAAAAAACTTACCCTTGATGGTCACAAGAAATAAAGAAAAACAGTTTAGGTTGCAGACAAGAGTGACTAATAAAAGGTTTAAAAGCAGCAAATATATATATATTTCATATATATCGTTTAGATAAAACTTGAGGAGGGACGAAGAAAGGAAATACAAGTTCAAGGGAAAGGGGGCATAGTGTTTCTAACCGTAAAGGAGCGTGCTGGCGTGATCTCCTGCATGTTTGGCAGTGAATATCCTCTCGCTCCCCTAGTCAGATCCCAGCGGGTACATTTAAACAGTGATGAAATGGGCTCGTATTAAATCGACAGTGTTGACGACAGGAGAGAATGGCTCCGATCTGTTCTCTCACCTGCGTCTCTTCTTCACCATTTACGTAACGAGCAAAAAGCAAAGGCCTAGAACAGCACGGGGCATGCCCCACACGCACCAGGATGTGCAGATAAATGCACAGAAACACATCCAGAGGGCCCCGTGCGAAAGTGGCAAAGATGTCTGCACGGGGGGCTGTGGGCATGGTCGGGGGCGGGAGGGGAGACGCAGACCCTGCTGCTTCTAAACAAGGACGGAGTCATGCAGAATTTATACGAAACTCGAAATTGCACAAGGTTGAAATTTAAAAACAACAGGAAGGGAAGCCAGCAGCCTGGCCCTGGGAGAGACGCTCTTGGCAGCCCCGAGGAAGGAGCTATTGACCAAGAGAAGGAGCCCAGAACCTCCCAGAGGCCACCCCCCAACAGACCCCAGCAGACAAGGCTGTCACGGAGGCAGGCGTCCAATTTTTTTAAAGGTTTATTACTTCAATAGTGAATTATTTTTCAAAGATGATAAAACTCATTTCTCTTCCAGTAGAAAAGGGTCACAGGCTTCCCCCAGGGTCCAGGAGCGCCCAGCAGGCAGGGCCCCCAGCCTCTCCACCTCAACCTGGGCACCTAAAATCTGAGGGATCCTGTGCGGGGGTGGGGCCATCTCGGGGGCACAGCCCCACTGCCACTTTGGCCAGGGAGTGGTCAGCTCAGTCCATAGGATGATGTCAGTTTAGGCTGCAGGAAAACAACGCCAGATACCCGACGCCGTGCCTGTGCAGACCTCGGGGAGATCCAAGTCTGGCCAGGGTGGGTGGGGACCCCCAGGCAGCTGTGTGGGGCATCTTGTGCTCACCCTCTTGTTTTCTGAGGCCTGTGTGAAGGTGCTTCACCTGGCCTGTCAGGTGGACCAAGGCCAAAGCTCCTGGCCAGGGCCTGAGTGCTGAATTTGGCACAGGAAACCGGCACTCCCAGCCTGGCCCCCCTGCATGGGGAGCCACCACACCGGGGTGGCGGTGTTCACCCTGAAGGGAAGGAAGCCTGGGCCCAGCGGCTGAACGGGACAGGCCAGGCTCACCCAAGGAAGGGGACGCAGTGCCCACAGCCCCTGTGGTCAGGCCTGTTGGCCACATGGAGAGAAGGTTCCAGAATAGTGCTTGTCAACGCACCTCTCCCTGCAAGTCCCTTCAGCAGCAGCTCCATCCCTGAGTGTGTCTGCACATGCCTGCACGCACGTGTGCGTGTGCCAGGGCGTGTGTGCAGGTGTCCAACAGGCACGGGCCGCGGGGAGGCTCAGGCTGTGGGGCTGGGGGGCTGTCCGCTGGGAGAGTCTAGGAGAAGCGGGGTGTAGGGGCTGGGGGGCCGGTCAGGCCCAGTGGCCAGGCCTGGTTGGCTCACGGTGTCCTCAGGAGCCTGTGGAGAAAGGCAAAGCTGGGTGACCACCCACGCCCCGTCACCAAACCCCACCCTCGTCCCCGCCCCGGCCCCAGTCCCACATCCCCAGAGCAGACACCACCCCCGACACCGGGCTGTCAGAGGTGAGAAGAGGCTGGAGTAACCCAGAGTCCTGGAATGTCCCCCACAAGGGCCTCCTCATCTCACTCAACACCCGCCTGGCCTCTCCCACCTCCTTTAGAGATGGAGAAACTGAGGCCCAAAGAGACTTCATTCAGTGAGGGGCAGAGCAGGGGGCTGCGTGCAGCAGTCAGCACGGGACAGCTGGGCAACCTCTCCCCTCGGGAGGAGAACACATATTTATGTATCGATTTATGTTTTATTTTTTAGAGATAGGCTCTCTGCCACCCAGGCCACCGTGCCTTGAACTCCTGCGCTCAAGTGATCCTCCCACCTCAGCCTCCCAAGTGGCTAGGACAATGACATGTGCCACCACCATGCCCGGCTAATTGTTTTATTTTTGGTAGAGATCAGGTATCACTATGTTGCCCAGGCTGCTCTTGAACTCCTGGGCTCAAGCGATCCTCTCACCTCAGCCTCCCAAAGTGCTGGGATTACAGGCATGAGCCACCACACCCGGCCTGCACTTTTAAACCAACATCACAGGACAGCATTCAGCCTGAACAGCGCTCATGAACAGAAAACAGAGCGGAAAGCCAGCCACACAGCAGTACACGCAGCGGGACACAGCTTCGGTCACACTCAAAAACCGATCGTGCAGATTCAGAGGAAACAAATCCACGTGACAAGGTCCTGGCTGTGGTTGCTCAGGGGGCGCAGGGCGAGGTGGGACGTGGGGAGGGGCGAGGGCCGCACGGGGAACGAGTGAAACCACGGACGTGAAATGCTGACCATCTTCCACACTGACAGCTGGGAGCAACGGCTGGGCCTGGTCGGGAACTGGATGCTGTCATTTGTCTAGTTTGACACTTGTAGAAAATTTCTCAACTTAAAAAATAATTAAAAGTACGGATAACACTGATGATAAGCGTGTCGGGCAAGCCTTCCTCTCGCTAAGCCCCTGCCTCCCTTGCCCTGGGCAACAGAGGCCACCCTGCCCTCGTGCCTGCAACAGGAAAACCCCCACCCACCTGTGCTGGCTTCACCACAGGGTAGGAGAATCAAACTCCCGCTTGGGGCAGACTGAGGGCGAGGGCCTGCTGCACTGAGCCAGGCAGCGGGGAGGCCAGCACCGCCCCCCAACACCACCAATTGGGGCAGCACGGGACACCCATGGGTGGCTAGACCTCAGCCATGTGGGCCCAAAGAGCCGTGACTTGAGAAAATCTCACTCAAAAGTAGAAAAGGGAAACCACCCCCAAGCTGTCAAAGAGCCCCTGGTATTTCCCAAGGAAGACACATAAACAAAGCCTCCAGGTGCCAGAGGGTGAAGCAGGTTCTTCTTCCTCTTCCTCCCCCTTCTCTTCCCCTTCTCCCCATCCTCTCCATCATCCCCATTCTCTTCTCCCTCCCCCTCCTCCTCCTTTATCTCCTCCTCCTCCTCCTCCATCTCCTCCTCCTCCTCTCTCCTCCATCTCCTCCTCCTCCTCTCTCCTCCTCCTCTATCTCCTCCTTCATCTCCTCCTCCTCCTCTTCCATCTCCTCCTCCTCCCCCATCTCCTCCTCCCTGCCACTTTTGTTTGACTGAGGAACACAGACTTCAAGTGGGAGAAAGGTCAGTGAGAAGCTAAGAAAGGCCAAGGAATATCTCCCTGAAAGGGCACTCGGACAGTTGTCCAGGCTGTTCACTGCACAAAAGCACCCAGTTGAAGGGCTACAGACCAGTGGACGCACAGTTTACCAAGCCCCTGGCCTACGGCAGGCCTCATCGGCCCAGAGGGACTGTCTTTTCTTATTTATATAAAAATATCCTTTTTTCCCCTTCTCCCAAGCAAGGCAGCCCCTCAGGGCCATCCCTACACCCAGGTACAGGGCAAGGTGTGGGGCCCAGGAACTCAGGCCTGAGACTCAGAACAGGACCCAAGGGGGGCAGCAGTGGCCTGCAGGGGGACCACAGGCCACCACCCAGGTGTCCAACCCAAGCTAAAGCCAGCTACTGGCGGACACTGCATCCCCTCTTACCCATGCCTAGGGGATCGGGGTGCTGGGCTTGGCACCCCCCATTACCCATGCCTAGGGGATCGGGGTACTGGGCTTGGCACCCCCCATTACCCATGCCTAGGGGATCGGGGTACTGGGCTGGGCACCCCCCATTACCCATGCCTAGGGGATCGGGGTACTGGGCTTGGCACCCCCCATTACCCATGCCTAGAGGATCCAGGGCACTGGGCTGGCCTGAGACCTTCCAGAAGGCAGGGCAGGAAAGTCTTTTTAAGTCAAATCCTTGCCTAATCACCTAAAAATTGGATTCTGTTGGCAAAATAAGGAGACCCCAGTTTTGTTTGGGAAGGAGATGACAGGCCATCCTGGTAATGTCCAGGGAGGTGCAACCATGGGGCCCTGGCCACTCCATCTGTGCTGAGAGTAAAAAACTCCCTGCTCTACAGTGGACAGGCCCCCACCCCTGCACCCTGAGAATCCCAAGCAAGTTTCTGCAGAAGGAGCAGGGACGCCAATGGGGCCAAACCGTGCCCAGCACACAGTGTCCTGGAGGAATCCTGGGAGGGAGGAAGGGAAGAGGGGCCTGGGGACCCTGTCCCAGGAAGGGTTCTCTCCTGATATTAACACTCCCCTGCCCCCTACTCCCAGATGGGCGGGAAAGGCCCCCCAGAGCTTGACTGAGACACAGGCTGGCAGCGCCTGCCAACGCCCACTCCTTGGCATCTTCCTTTGGCCCCTGCCCACTCCTTGGCATCTTCCTTTTGGTTTCCTTGCCCAGCCCTGGCAAGTGAGATGAGCCGGAGGCAGCCAACTGGCCCCAAAGAGCGGGCTGGTGCCTTGGGTCCCCACAGTGTGGCTCCCTGGAAAGCTATTTTCACACAAGTAGGCCCAGCCTCAGAAGCCCTCAAGGGCAGCACATTTTTCAGAAACTAAAATAACAGCTATTATCAGAGGCACCACTGGAGAGTGACTCACCCCTGCCCAAACCTAAGTTGTAGGGCCTGAGGCTCTGCCCGTCACCTCCCCTGGCAAGGAAACCATCCCCAGTCATGGCTCTCTCAAGACCACAGCCCTACAGAGCCTGGCCAAGGAAATGGAGACCCCCCACCCCAGGGGCATCAGCCTACTTCCCTGACAGATACGGCTGCCACAGAAAATCAGGACGCCTGGTTCAATGTGAATTTTAGGTGAACAGATGGGTTTCCAGTATACGTGTGTCCTATCATTGCACGAATAAAAAGTATTCATCACAGCCAGGCGCGGTGGCTCATGCCTGGGATCCCAGCACTCCGGGAGGCCGAGGTGGGTGGATCACCGGAGGTCAGGAGTTCGAGACCAGCCTGACCAACATGAGAAAACCCCATCTCCACTAAAAATACAAAATCAGGCAGGCATGGTGGTGCATGCCTGTAATCCCAGCTTCTCAGGAGGCTGAGGCAGGAGAATCACTTGAACCTCGGAGGTGGGGTTGCGGTGAGCCAAGATTGTGCCACTGCACTCCTGCCTGGGCAACAAGAGCAAAACTCCATCTCCAAAAAAAAATTCATTGCTTACCAGAAATTCATCTTTAAACAGGCACCATTCTGTGGTTCTTGTGTTTCTTTGTGCTCAGCCTGGCAATCCTACCCTCAGAGCCAGTCCCAAGTATACAGTTGGTGTTCAACTGATGCCTACATTCTTTGTTCTTGGTCAGTCATCCCAGATTTATTTATTTAGTTAGTTATTATTTTATTTTATTTTTATCTTTTGGAGATGGAGTCTCGCTCTGTCGCCCAGGCTGGAATGCAGTGGTACAATCTTGACTCACTGCAACCTCCATCTGCTGGGTTCAAGCAATTCTCCTGCCTTGGCTTCCTGGTAGCTGTGATTACAGGTGTGCACCACCACATCTGGCTAATTTCTTTGTATTTTTATTTATTTACTTATTTTTAGATGGAGTCTCGCACTGTTGCCCAGGCTGGAGTGCAGTGGCTGTGATCCTGGCTCAGTGCAACCTCCACCTCCTGGGTTCAAGTGATTCTCCTGCCTCAGCCTCCTGAGACGCTGAGACTATAGGTACACGCCACCATGTCTAGCTAATTTTCATATTTTTAGGAGAGACAGGGTTTCACCATGTTGGCCAGGCTGGTCTGGAACTCCAGACCTCATGATTCACCCGCCTCGACCTCGCAAAGTGCAGGGATTACAGGCATGAGCCACCGCGCCCGGTTTTTTTTGTTTGTTTTTTGGGTTTTTTTTGTATTTTTAGTAGAGACAGGGTTTCACCATGTTGGCCAGGCTAGTCTCAAACTCCTGACCTCAAATGATCCACCCGCCTCAGCCTCCCAAAGTGCTGGATTACAGATGTGCGCCTCCACTCCCAGCCAGTCATCCCAGATTCAGATCAATGTTTCTCAAACATGTTTCAACATCATAATCTCATTAGGGCCCATTAAAATACAGATTCTACCATGATTCTCTTCCCGGAGGCTAGAAGACAGCCCAGGGATCTGCATTCTAGCGAACTTCCCCAGGGGAGTCTACTGCACAAGAGATTTGAGAAGCAGCAGGCCTAAGACTTGTTCCTGCCTTCCTAATGTGACCTTGCAAATAGGCACCAGCCCACAGAACATCAGTTCCCCTCTGGAATCAAAGAAACCACTATTCACTCAGAACATAGGAAGGGGCAGTTTCTCCAAAAGTGAAATACACAAATATGCATCTTCAGTCTGTAGATACTCCAGGTGAAGTTGAGGCTGAAGGCATGAGCAGGACCCCAAGCGTTTGAAGCCGCCAGCATTCTACTTGATGTGGGAAGGGGCGGGGAGGCGCACGGCGTTACCTGGTACCCACCTACAGTTTTGCTTCCTGCAGCACAGAGCCCTTGGGAGCTGACGTCATCAGGGATTCAGAATAGGCCTGAATGGCCTCCTTATCCTTTGAGCCCTTTTTACTACTACTCCAAAATAAATAGCATTTCTCCTAGAAGATAACCAAGCTAATTTATAGTTGATGTTGAAGCCACATGAAAAAGGTCGTACATGGTTCTTTGATTTGCAAAAGGCAAAGAGGAAACAGGAGAGGTACAGAGGTTTAGAGTCCAACAACCCTCAACGCCTGCAGGGGCGGAGGTGTGGGGAGCTGCTGCTGTCAGATGGAGTAAAATCATTTTCGGGAAACTCACCTGGGAGGCGGACAAGCCAAGCTGAAAAGGGCTCGGCCACTTGGAAAGGTAACCCAGCGAGGAAGCAAGGTGGGGAGATGGGCCCTGGAGGCTGACAGCCAGTGGACTGAGCCGGGGGCTGTTTACAACCAACCAGGAACAGACTGTTCTGCTAAAATGCTTTTGATTTTTTTTTTTAATGACTTGAGAAGAAACATTTCTTTCTTTTTTTAATTTTTGAGACAAGGTCTCACTCTGTTGTCAGGCTGGAGTGCAATGGAACGATCATGGCTCACTGCAGCCTCCAACTCCTGGGCTCAAGAGATCCTCCTGCCTCAGCCTCCCGAGTAGCTGGGATTATAGGCAGGAGCCACCATACCTGGCTCAAGAAGAAAAAATTATCTAAAGAGAAATTAAAATATGCTGAGTTTACCATCATGTGATTTTTTTAAAGAATCAGGGCAAATCACATAAAAACTGGTAAGTAAGGCCCTGCTAAATCAAAACACATGGGATAAATTTCACTTATGTGGCCTCCAATAAAACCTGCAGGGAGGGGGGCCACACTGCCGATTGTGGTGTTCTTACTGGATTTGAGGCTGGGACGCTGATTTGGGGGCTGCGGCAGGGAAGGGGACCCCAGCCCGAGCCTAGAGATCTTGTGCTTCCTGACCCTCCTTCCCTGTCCCCATTCTGATGGACGATTTGGAGAGAGACAGAAGGGGACAGAGGGATGAGGCTGTTGTGGCCTCTTCTGGCCCAGCCCCTCAGCCAGTCCCCAAGGACCCCCTTGTACGGCTGTGCCTCCTTGCCTGTGGACACCCACGTGATGCTCTGCCACGGGAGGTATTCACGATCTGGGAGCGTGGGTTCCGATTCCCTCTCTCCTCCCTGCATAATTCAGTCTAGAAACCAGAAGGAATTCCCTTCTGCTTGCTGAAGTCACAGCCCTGCTGGGTCCTGGCTCCCCCCGGGGGCAGTAACAGAGAAGGGAGCGCCCCAGAGGGCTGGTTGGACCCAATGGTCACTGTTCATCAGGAGCTCAAACACTAGAGGAGCAATGTCATGACAGCTGGTGTCCAGGTCACCACCTCGCACCATGGAAACCTTTTCCCCCCCGAGGACAGGAATTTGGAAGGAAAGTTGGGTTTCAGGTCTGAAAGCCGAGGTGAAGAACCAAGAACAAATTATTCTCACCCAGCACGCAAGCCTGGAAGCACGCAAGCAAGCCTGGAAGCCTCCCCGAGAAAGAGGAGAGGAGAATCGTTCAACAGAGCTAAAGAAGCCAAGACCAGCAGGGCAGCGGGGTGGCCCCAGGGCCCCTCGGAAGGCCGCGGCCTGTGGCCCCGGGATGACGCAGGTGGGGGCCATCTCAGAGGGTGGCCTTCTGGTCCATGCATCCAAAAACAGCCCTTCCCGACGCCCTGCCAAGGGGCGGCATCCCTTCCCTTCCCACGGCAGCCACTCCCCTGTCTCCACTGCTCCTTGAGCCCTGTGATACTCTCCTGGCCCTTGTGTGACTGGGTAGCTTGCCTAAAGGCCCGGCTTGCCCATCTTTGCTGCAGACCTCCTGTTCTGGTTATCTCTGTATCCCCTGACCTGTGCAAAGGGCCTGGCAGTGAATGCCATGAATGAATACACAAATGACCCAAAAGCAAGGAGGGGCACTGTTGTCAACCCTCTTCCTCCTGCATCTGAAGGTCTGAAGCTCTTCCCCACTTCCATTCCCTCCTGATAGCAGCTGCCCCATCCTGTTTGAGCCACAGACTTTCTCACCCGCTGGGGCCTCCCCGCTGGGCCCAGGCTTCCACCCATCCCAGCCCAGAGCCTGTACCGAGCCAGCAGCTGACCTAGCAATTCCCCTCTTTAAAAGGCTCCAAGGGCTGTGTCACCCCCAGAATCAGTTCCAAACTGCTCACTCTGCACCACAAGGCCTCAGGGAGCCTGGCCTGTCCACTCTCAGATACCACCTCCTACCTCTGTCCCTGCCCACACTCCCCACCAGCCACCCTGGCCCTGCCTGACCCTCTGACATGCTTTGCCCATCCCTGCCCCAGGGCCTTTGCACTGGCCGCTCCTGGCAGCATTCATCCTGTGGCTCTGTGCCGAGTGCCTCCCTGGCCTCCACATCAAAGCTCACTATCTACCTCTTCCTAGAGGCCTTCCTGAAGCTCCATCTGTCCTTATCCCCACTCGCCCCAGACATGCACTGTTCAGTCTGGAAGCTGCTTATGGCTGGTGAGTCCTTGAAATAGGACCAGTCCAAATTGAGACCGCACATGAATAACACACACAGGATTGCAAAGACTTCACGCAAAAAAAGAAAAAAGCAGCAAAAATATTGACATATTTTACACTGATTACATGTTGAAGTGATAAGACTTTGGATATATTTAGGTTAAATAAAATTAATTTCACCTGTTTCCTTTGGCAGTTAAGCGGCTATTAGAAAATTTAAACTGAAAACCTCACACATGGCTCATGCTGTATTTTTTTTTTTTTTTTTTTTTTTTGAGACAGAATCTTGCTCTGTCACCAGGCTGGAGAGCAGTGGTATGATCTTGGCTCACTGCAACCTCCACTTCCCAAGTTCAAGTGATTCTCCTGCCTCAGCCTCCAGAGTACCTGGGATTACAGGCGAGAGCCACCACGCCTAGCTAATTTTTTGTATTTTAGTAGAGACGGGGTTTTGCCATGTTGGCCAGAATGATCTTGATCTCCTGACCTCATGATCCACCCGCCTCAGCCTCCCAAAGTGCTGGGATTACAGGTGTGAGCCACCACATCCAGCCTCACGCTGCATTTCTATTTGACATCATGGCTCTAGCCCCTCACAGTTCCTATCATGGTGAAATTATCTTTTCTGCTGATTTGCTTGGTTTTCATCTGTCTCCGGGCTAGAATGCCATCCCCTCTCAATCCCCTCTCAATCCCCCAGGGCAGGGACCTCAGCTGTCTCCTCCGGTGCTGTCCCCTTGCCCCCACCAGAGCCTGGCATCCCCGAGTGCTGACTTGATGAATGAATGATGCAAGTACCAGGTCTCATTACTCAAAGCCCACCTGCAGCCCCTTCAAGAGGGGGTCCCGGGCCTTCCAGAACAGGCAGAGTAGTGGCAACGCGGCATGCAAAAGACACAAGCGTGCAGTGCAGCCCCCAGCAGTGACCACTGCAGGACCGCTGCTGGAGGTGGGCTCCAGGTTGCGGTTGACCAGGGGGTCTGACCTGAGCCCCTCTCCCCCAGCAGGCAAGCGAATGGCTGTCAGCCAGGGCCATGCTCTGGCCAGCACCTACTTGGCTCCGGATTTGGTAGATGACAGGGACCAGCAGCAGGATGCAGCCCAGTGCCAGGAGCACGTACTGGGCATAGTGCATCACCTTGGGCAGCAACACCAGCTGGGTGTAGAACGTGTGCAGTGTGTCCCCTTCCATGGCCCCACTCTGAGGAGGTAGAATGACAAACACATGATCTGGGGCCGCAGGCTGTGGGCTACAGCGCAAATGCCACCCAACAACTTCCTCTGTGCCCGCCTCAGCCCTTCCCCATTTCAAGCTACCCAGCTAAAGCCTGTGTTGGAGCCTGCCAGCGACCTCCTCCCTCCAGGACACAAGGTAAGACTACAATTCCCAGACTGCCTTGCAGTTGGGGAGGACCACGTGATCCTGTCCTGACCAACGGGAGGTGGGCCTGGCCTCAGTGACTCTCCATCTCTTTCCCCACCACTAAATGGAAAGGGTCCTGATGGAAAGGGTTCTGGAGCCCTGAATTACTGCAGGGAACAGAGTTCTGCGTCCCAGTCAACGCCCTTCAGATTGTGCTGTGAGCAGGAAGTGAACTTGACATTTGGAGGCTTGTCTATCCTGGCCATTAGCTCACCCTGATTTAAAATGAGGCAGGCAAGAAACAATACAGAAAACAAAATAATAGGCTAGGCCAGAAGGAATTCTGAAAAGCTGGGAGAGAAGTAAGTTTAAGTGAAAAGCTGAAGCCTTGGAAACCAAATCCCTTTCTCTCAGGAGAGGAGGTCACATGCCTCAACAAAATTATTTTACACCCAGGGCCAGGGACTTTACGGCTTTATGAGCCTCTGTCTTCCCCATCTCAAGGGATCCCTTTCAAGTCGGTGGGATAACTGACAGGGCGCTCAGACAGTGTGAAGTTTCTGATAGGCCGGTCCATGTCACAGTCCGGTTACCCTGCCTCAGCCCTCTCTTTCTCTACAAGCTGCTCCCCGCCCCCGCCTCAAATGCCCACATTGGCCCCTAACAAAAGCCCCTGATACTGTGCCTGACACACCCTTACCTCTGCAAACCAGAGCAGCGGCAGGACCACCGGCTCAATCTTCCCGGTTTGTCTGGAAATAAGCAAGACACAGATGTGTGAGACAAAGTCTTACACCCTAACCTTGCTATAATTCTGCCTGAATACAACCTCTAAACAGGTTTAGTAGGATTTTGCACACACTAAACCCCCACCACCAAATACAAACAATGAGCAGAAACACTTTAGGAGCCACGTGACAAAACTGTCCCCAGGCTGTAGGTCTGTCTACAGCCCTCAATAACACTAGTAAATAAGAATAATTTTAATTCTTTAAAAGATATATTTTTTTCTTTATTTTTTGAGACAGAGTATCACTCTGTTGCTCAGGCTGGAGTACAGTGGCGCAATCTCGACTCACTGCAACTTCTGCTTCCCAGGTTCAAGTGATTTTCCTGCCTCAGTCTCCACACTAGCTGGAATTACAGGTGCGTGTCACCACTCCCAGCTAATTTTTGTTTTTTATTTTTAGAGACAGGGTTTCACCATGTTGGTCAGGCTGGTCTCAAACTCTCGACCTCGTGATCAGGTGAGATGTTTTGCCATAGGGCTGTTTGACATCACACAGCTTTAAACCTGTGAGCATAAACTCTGGGGCCAGAAGGGACTTGATTCTGCAACCTATCATCCCTCCTTATCCATGGTTTTGATTTCTGCCATTTCTTATGCTCGGTGCAGTACAATAAGATATTCTGAGAGAGAGAGCCCACAGTCACATAACTTTTATTATAGTATATTGCTATAATTACCCAATTCTTAGTTATTGTTAATTGCTGGTATGCCTAATTGACTAATTAACTTTTTTTTTTTTTGAGAAGGAGTTTTGTTCTTATTTCCCAGGCTGGAGTGCAATGGTGTGTTCTTGGTAACCTCTGCCTCCCGGGTTCAAGCAATTCTCCTGTCTCAGCCAACGGTGTAGCTGGGATTACAGGCACCTGCCACCACACCCGGCTAATTTTTTGTATTTTAATAGAGACGAGGTTTCACCATGTTGGCCAGGCTAGTGGTGAACTGACCTCAGGAGTTCCACCTGCCTCGGCCTCTCAAAGTGCTGGGATTACAGGCATGAGCCACCATGCCCGGCCACAAATTAACTTTCTCATAGATGTGTATGTGTAGGAAGAAGCAGAGTTCATGCCGCATAGCGTTCAGCACTATGCCCAGTTTCAGGCATCCACTGGGGGTTGTGGCATATACCCCTGAGGATGAGAAGTCACGGCACTCGACTGCTGTGGACTTAGGGAACCAATGTTTTGATGGGATGCTGGAAGGAATCTCCTCTGGCAAAGAGCTTCACAATTTGATAATAATCTTTAATTGAAAACTCACATCTCCTACAGGGCAGAGACCACCAGTGACCCAGCCAAAATCCATTGATCCCTTTCAGAAACAGAACCCAAGTTTTACTCAGGATGGCAATTCACCCAGCTAAAGACTCCATCTCAGCCTCTCTTGTGGCAAGAGAGTTCTGGTTAATGAGATGTTCGCAGAAGCATGGCTGGGAAGGCTGCGTAAAAAGAAGCTTTCACAGCTGGGAGGTGAACTTTTTGCCCTCCTCCCTTTCAGATGCCTGGAATGCAGATGCAAGGGCTGGAGCTCTGTAGCCACTGGGACCAGAGGTGGCCTTGAGGATGGAAGCCACAGGCTGGGAAATGGAACAGAAAGATGAGTGGAACTTGGACCATGAATGTCTCTTGGAAGCTGCCATACTTGGACTGTCTGCCTTCAGACATCCTCTAAAAGAAGATTTTTGAAATAACAAAATATCTTTGTCCCATCTGAGCCACAACTCCTGAGTTTTCTGATCTATATTGCCAACCTAATTCCACCAATATTCCCGAGGACCTAGCAATTACGCTCTTCAGAAACTGCCCTAGAGATGCCTGCGCATGTGCAAAGAGGCACAGACATGTTCAGTGATGCCTGGACTAGCAAAAACAAACAAACAAACGACAACATACATCTTCCCTATGGCAACGTCCCCGTGAATGTAAATAAGCAGGAAAAGGCCCGAAGGAAGCGCGGCAAGTGGACAACGGCGGCTATGACTGGGGACGGCGGGGGAGTCACAGAAACTCTGTTTTTCCCCTCGAGAAGATATGTTCATATTACCTGTGAAATTAAAACTTATAGGTCAAGTTAAAAAGCTAATAAAGGCCAGGCGCGGTGGCTCAAGCCTGTAATCCCAGCACTTTAGGAGGCCGAGACGGGTGGATCACGAGGTCGAGAGATCAAGACCATCCTGGTCAACATGGTGAAACCCCATCTCTACTAAAAATACAAAAAAAAAATTAGCTGGGCATGGTGGCGCGTGCCTGTAATCCCAGCTATTCGGGAGGCTGAGGCAGGAGAATTGCCTGAACCCAGGAGGCGGAGGTTGCGGTGAGCCAAGATCGCGCCATTGCATTCCAGCCTGGGTAACAAGAGTGAAACTCCGTCTCAAAAAAAAAAAAAAAAAAAAAAAGCTAATAAAATCCGAAGGGAGAAAAAAGTTAACTGGACACTGTTAACGTCAGACACGACTTGGTCCAGGCGAGTGAGGTCGGTATCCACAGTGGTGCCGGGTGCTGGCAGAAGGTCCCCTAGACGCCGTGAAACTGGACCGTTCTGTGCTCTTCCTCCCCCAGAACCCCTCACCCCAGGCTGATATGAGAAAAGCACCAGACTAATCCCTTGGAGGGGGCATCCTACAAAATACCTGACAGGGTTCTCAAAAGCGCCACTGTCATCAGAAACAAGGAGCGATGAGAGACTGTCACAGCCAAGAGGTGCCTAAGGAAACCGGAAGACCAATGCGACACCTGGGAAGCTGTGACCTGCCCCGGCAAAGTGTGGAAACCGTGACCTGCCACAGCGAAGGGGACCATGCAGATGTGACTACAAGGCTCTGAGATGGGGAGAGTGTCCTGGAATATCTCAAGACTCCTTAGGAGAGAAGCCGGAAGTCCTAGCCAGAGTAATCAGGCAAGAGATAGAAAATGAAAAAAGCAAAAACAAATTTTAAAAAACCTAAAAAAAACACACACTAATTTGTTTTTTTTTTAGATAGTGTCTCACTCTGTCCCCCAGGCTGGAGTCCAGTGGCACGATCTCGGCTCACTCCAACTTCTGCCTCCTGGGTTCAAGCAATTCTCCTGTCTCAGCCTCCCGAGTAGCTGGGATTATAGGGGCATGCCACCACGCCTGGCTATTTTTTTTTTTTTTTTAGTAGAGATGGGGTTTCACCGTGTTAGCAAGGATGGTCTCGAACTCCTGACCTTGTGATGGCCCACCTTGGCCTTTCAAAGTTCGAGGATTACAGGTGTGAGCCACCACCCCAGCCAAAAAACTAAATCTTTAAAAAGAGGGAAGCAGGAGGTTAGAGGCAGGGAGAAACTGGAACAACCCTACGTTGCTGGCTTTAAGGAGGGAGAGGCCAGATGCGGTGGCTCACATCTGGAATCCCAGCACTTTGTGAGGCTAAGGTGGGAGGATCACTTGAGCCCAGGAGTTCAAGACCAGCCCAGACAACATAGTGAGACCCCATCTCTACAAAACACACACACACACACACACACAAATTAACAGGTTGTGGTGGCACGTGCCTGTAGTCCCAGCTACTCAGGAGGCTGAGGTGGGAGGATCACCTAAGCCCGGGAGGTTGAGGCCGCAGTGAACTACGGATCGCGCCACTGCACTCCACTCTAGACAGCAGAGCGAGACTCTGTCTCAACAGCGGTAAACAAACAAAAAGGAAAAACAGGGAGGGTCAGGGTTAAGGTCGTGAGCTAAGGATGGTAGGAGGCAGCTTCTAGAAGCTGAAAACGGCAAGGCACAGGTCCTCCCCAGAGCCTGCGGAAGGAACAAGGCCCTACCTTGATCTTAGCCCTGCTGGCCTTCAGACTTCAGACCTCCCACACTGTCAGACAGTCTTTAAAAGTGAGCCACGGCATTTGTGGCAAATTTGTGACAGCAACAACAGCAAGTGAATACAGCAGTTCACACCCAGTACCGAGCAGCAGGGTGGGCTGGCTCACCACTTCCCCGCACAGACCCCCACACACAGCAGGTGTCTAGCAGAAAAGGCAGTGTGGCGAGGTAGTTAACGGCGCACACTTGAGCTCCCTGCCTGGGATCGACTCCCACCTGGGCCGCCGGGCGGGCACGTGTTCACGTGGCAGGCTGGAGCCTTCCCTCCTCACACGGGCTGCTGGCAAGGCTGGCCTGGGGCTGGTGTCTGGGAGCCTGGATTCCGGAGGGTTCCCACTGCTCCCTAACTGACAAGGACGGCTCACTGCGCCTGAGCAATCCGTACAAGCAACGTGGTTGACACCGAACACCAGCTGGCCTCCTAAGGGTCTGGAATTTCAGTACCTGCCAGGCAGAGGGTGGCCACATGACCAGCCCCCAGGAAAAACCCTGGGTGCTGAGTCTCTCTAATGGGCTTCTGTGGCAGATGACATGTCATGTGGGTTGTCACCACTGCCTGCAGCAGGAACTGAGCAACTCCTTGGGAGAGGGCTCCGGAAGCCGGCGCCTGCTTTCCTCTGGACTTGGCCTGCTGTGGCTTTTCCCTTTGCTGATCTGCTTTGAATCCATTCACCGTAATAAATCCCAGCCATGTGTACAACCGCATGCTGTGTCCTGAGGCTTCCCAGCAGATCATCGAGCCTGCGGTGGCCTCGGGGACCCCTGACACAGCCACTTGCCAGCTCTGTGACTTTGGTCATGGTACTGTGTCTCTTCTTGTGTAAGGGAGATGTCATTATATGACGCCTCCTGGGGCTCTAGGGAGGATCCAGTGCAGGGATGTGAGTCACATGCTTAGGAAACCACCCAGCATGTGAAAGTGCCTGACACTTTTATTATTATTACTGTTACTTTTGTAAAATCCCAGTAAAGAAATGGACACACAAATATTCTGTCACTTCACCATGCACGGCAGTAGGGAGAGGAGATGGAAGTCACTCAGGGGTGGGTGCCAAAGTCAGCACAAAAGGCTCAAATCCCTGTCACAGGCCGGGCACAGTGGCTCACGCCTATAATCTCAGCACTTTGGGAGGCCAAGGCAGGTGGATCATCTGACATCAGGAGTTTGAGACCAGCCTGGCAAACATGGTGAAACCCCGTCTCTACTAAAAATACAGAAATTATCTGGGTGTGGTGGTGGGCACCTGTAATCCCAGCTACTCAGGAGGCTGAGACAGGAGAATTGCTTGAACCCAGGAGGCAGAGGTTGCAGTGAGTCAAAATTGCACCACTGCACGACAGGCTGGGCGACAGAGAGAGACTCCGTCTTAAAAATGAAAAATAAAAAAAATAAGGCTCAGATCCCCCAATCACAATTATTGGCGGTCTCTCGAGCCACTTGTTTGCAGGGCATTGCACAGTGAAGTGGACTCACACCATCGCCTGCAGAGGACAAGCCACAGTGGAAAGACAGTGGGCGGGGCCCTCCACTTTGGCTGCTTTCCTCTGAAAGACGTTGTAAGAACCAATGGGAATTGTATGCAAGTGACTTGCGACCCCACTGCCTTTATCTAGTGAGTCAGGAGCACAGACGCTCCTTCAACAGGTCATGAGACAGCTCTGCTTCCTGGCAGCTGTGTCTAGACTTTTCCCACAGCCAACCCTCATGGCCCTGAATATCCGCTGTTGAGACCACTTTCCTGGAGGACCTAGTCACCGGTCCACAGGGAGGTCAGCAGCCACGAGGCCCAGAGAGGTTGGGTGAGTGGCCCACAGCGGCCAGTGCACAGGTCACTGGCGGAGAACAACCCAGCTGCCCACATGAACCGTGTGTCAAGAATGTGAATTAGGCTGGGCGCGGTGGCTCATGCCTATAATCCCAGCACTCCGGAAGGCAGATCACCTGAGGTCAGGAGTTCGAGAACAGCCTCGCCAACTTGGTGAAATCCTGTCTCCACTAAAAATATAAAAATTATCTGGGTGTGGTGAGCACCTGTAATCCTAGCTACTCAGGAGGCTGAGGCAGGAGAATCACTGGAACCCGGGAGGCAGAGGTTGCAGTGAGTCGAGATCGTGCTGCTGCACTCCGGCCTGGGTGACAGAGCAAGACTTTGTCTCAAATAAAGAATGTGAATTACCTCCCAATAAATAAAAATTGACAGAGCTCCTGTTAAAATTCAGATATGGAGGTCCTTTGGAAAAACGCAGAGGACGTGGCCACACTGAACCCACATCTCCATGGGGCCACCGTCAGCGGGTGCCGGGAAGGGGCTGTGTCCTCAGCCACAGGTGGCCTCTTCTATCTGGGTCACCCACTTGGTCTGAGTCACATCCCAGTTAGCAGCCCAGGTGCCATGTGGTGGAACCAGAGGGAAGCCTTGGGCTGCGAACGCCTCTTCTGTGCCTCTGGCTGTTTCACCACCATCAAGAACAAATCCCCAAAGTGGCCTCAAAATACAAAAATAAAATGCAGGGGCAGGATGCAGGAAATGAGCCGACGGTTATTACTCCCTGCCATCCTCTGACAAAGTGTGATTCTTTCCAGCCGAGAGGCATTGGACAAAGCTGAATAGAGGCTCACATTCCTGCAACCCACGGATTTTTCTAAGAGATTTTTTTTTTAAACAAAACTATTTCAAATATGCTAAAAAGTCCAGACACTGACATGGCAACAAACCAGTATAATCCCTCAACAAGTTCTAGCAGAGCTAATGTTACGGCGAGTGCGGGTGCACGTGGGAGGAAGCGGAAGCCTGGGCGCTGCTGGTAAGAATGGGAATGGGGCAGAGGCTGTGCACAAGTCTGGCTGTTCCTCAAACGGTTAAACAAAGCATTAACGTAGGACCCAGCCATTCCATCCCTCGGCACACACCTAAGGAAAATGGGAATAGATGTCCACACCGGGCTTCAACGGGAACATTGACAGCTGCATTATCCATAATGGCCAAACGTCCATCAACTGATAAATAAATGTGGTCTGTCCAGACAATGGAATATCATCCAGCCATGAAATGTACTGATCCATGCTACAACATGAACCTTGAAAACACGATCCTAAATGAAAGAAGCCAGACGCAAAAGACCACATAGCGTATGATCCCGTGTATATGAGAGCGTATGATCCCGTGTGTATGAGAGTGTATGATCCCGTGTATATGAGAGCGTATGATCCCATATATGACAGCGTATGATCCCATGTACATGAGAGGGTATGATCCTGTGTATGTGAGATGCCCAGAACAGGCAAGTCCTCAGAGACAGGAAGTAGAGGAGAGGGGCTGCCCAGGGCTGAGGGAATTGGGAGTGAGTGTTAATGGATGTGTGGTTTCTTTTGGGGGTGATGAAAACGTTCCAAAATTGATTGTGGCGACAGATGCACAATTCTGTGAATAGAGCATAAATCATTAAACTGTGGATTTTATTTTGGGGGAGGGAGTTTGTTTTAATGTTTTAATTTTGAATTGTGCATTTTAAAAGGGTGAGTGTTAGGATATGTGAATTATATTTCCATAAAGCTGTTTTATTTTAAAAATCAAAAAGAAGACATCAGTGCTCAAAAAATTCTTGTAAAATGAGTAGTCAAACTTAAGAATGCTGTTTGGTAAGTTTCCATTTGCAAACATTTGGTTTTTCCAGGCTTTCATTTTTACCACTCTGTTGAGTAGGAGACAGCTGGGACTGAAGATTCTGGCTAACTGGCGGGGAGGGGATGAAGGTTAAGAAAGAAAAGTGGGGTTCTGGGGAAGGAATATCAGGGTGCAGATAGGACCTGGCTCAAAACCAAGATCCCTCAGGAGAAGATCTGCAGGGACTTGATTCCACCCCCAACAGGACCCTCTCCCTTCCCCATGCCCTGGTTCTGGGGTACGCCACTAGAGTCTGGGACGGGAACGCTGAGCCCCACATCTCTAAATGAGAAATGCAGCCCCAGTGCCAGTCCCCACTCACCCAATGCCTTTGATGGATTTCATGTAGAGGCTCAGCTGCAGTTTCACAGAGCAGTTCATGGGGATTCCAGTGACCTGCAGCAACACACACAGTGAGGAGACTGGCCACCCCCAAGCTCCAGGGATGCCACCAAGCCCTCCTCTCCCTGGTCTCAGGCAAGAGGGTGGACGTCCCAGCTAACTGCGCAGTGGAGCTTGCTTATATCTGACCTAAAACCAGCCATAGGTTTGGGGAGTCCACGGTTCTAGCAACATCGTGCAGGTGACCTGGGATCTCCCCCTGGTTCTCACCCCTTACAGGAAAACAAATGCTCCCACACAGTCACACCCACGCCCTCAGGAGGTCCCTTCTGTAAAGCAAGCCTGTCTTGGGGTGGAAAAACCGACTCACTCTCACCTGTCACTAAGACAGTGAGATTTCCCAAAGCGCAGAATGGCGATTTGCAGATGCCCCCTCAACCTCCACGTTCAATAACATGGATGAGAATCGCTTCTCAATTCACTCTCAACTGTCCCTGATCATTCTGAAGAGTAGGTCACAGCCTGGTGTTTGCGTGGTCTTCAATGCCCCTCTAATAACACACCTACACAAAATCTCCACCTTTGACCGTGGTGCTAAGAGCTGACCCAGATTCACCCCTGCTGGCAGACAACGGTACTTCACACAGAGCCTAATATTTATATAGAGCCTATTTTTTTTTTTTTTTTTTTTTGAGATTGAATCTCACTCTGTCACCCAGGCTGGAGTGCAGTGGTATGATTTCGGCTCACTGCAACCGCCACCTCCTGGGTTCAAGTGATTCTCCTGCCTCAGTCTCCCGAGTAGCTGGGAGCCACCACACCTGGCTAATTTTTGTATTTTTAGTAGAGATGGGGTTTCACCATATTTGCCAGGTTGGTCTTTAACTCCTGACCTCATGATCTGCCTGCCTCGGCCTCCCAAAGTGCTGGGATTCCAGGCGTAAGCCACCGCGCCCGGCCAGGACTACTATATTTTTCCTTGTTCTTTTTTTTTTTTGAGACGGAGTTTCGCTTTTGTTACCCAGGCTGGAGTGCAATGGCGCGATCT